>BGPR01006498.1:52083-68731 GCA_013235015.1 Araneus ventricosus
TGGTTCACAATTGGCGACATTTGCGCCCGGCTAACGGAAAAGTACCTTACATAGAAATGAAGAAAATTAATCAAATATTATATTGAGAAATAAAGAACGGTCATAAATTATTGGAAGTTAGTTTTTTTACAAATTATCATTGATTTATTGAACTAATCAAAAGAAGGACGGTCTAGGAGATGCTATTAAAAATCGGGTGTTTTTTAAAACAGAGACAAAGATTATTTGTAAGTGTGTCGTTGCAGCAAACTTTTTTTGCAATCGTGGTATGAAGTTCTTCATAACATCTTCACAACAAACTTGTTTTGCAAGTGGGTTGGTCGGTTAAGCTTTGAGACTTTGCAGGAAGTTCGCTGCAAAGTTGCCACATCAAGTTTGTCATGACAAGCTAATATAAAGAAAAATCAAACTTGCTGCAAGTGTACATGCTATCTGGGGAGGCTTTAAAAAAACACTAAAGTAGCACAGGAAACAAAAACAGATAGACCTTGTATAAATTTTCAAAAGAGATCACCAAGAAATCTCAGACACAGCTCTTTCAACAGCACTCAGATCTTTATCAGTTCACAAGCCAGCTTGCTGATCAAAGTCCAACTGACTACTCTTGGTTTGAGAACTTGCTTTTATACCGTTTCAACAGGAAGTGACATCATTACGTAGGAAGTGACGTAATCTGTAGAATGATCATGAAGTTACTGGCTCCCAGTAGATATAGGTCCACAGTTTAGGATCTAGAAGGTTTCTTTTTGTCTCCAAAGTCGCCAACTTTGTTGCCAAGATTAGTATGTGAGGGAAACAACTTTACAGCTTTGTAACACTATTTAAGTTATTCTGAGGACATCAATAGATAGAGGAATGATTGACTAACATAGAATATATTAAATCATTGAGTCATTGTACTTACTAAAATTCTTAAGCAAAAAAAAAATTGACCAATTTTATGTATTTTAGTCACAGAAAAAACAAACACTTTTTGGTTATGCTTTTATTATTGAATTATTATGGCTTATAATACCAGTTAAATAAAGTGGAAACAGAGTTAAAAAAAAGGAAAAAGAGTTAAAGTGGCAATAGCAGATGCAACAACCTAAATTTCATTGTTGTTATTGTTATAACAGGTAAAGCACATGTAATCCTTGAAGCGATTTCATTGTGGAAATTTCAAGTTTTTAAACGAAGTTGGCATGAAAACTTTTGAACTTAATTTATGTTTTATTAATTAAAAAATATTTAAATTTGAAATTTAACTATAGAAAGATAGAACATTTTTGGATTTACCTATTTTATCTTCTCGAAAGATGCAAGAGCAAAACCTTTTAAAAATGATCATACTTAGCAATTATGATAATAACTTTAAATGTAAAATGAAGGTAAAGGGAAGAAAAAAAAATGTATTTGTAATGAAGAACTCTAATTTTATACCTAAGTTACATTGTCCGCTTTCTGTTTAAATCATCTTAGAAAATTACCTTTCATTTCATATTCATTTTTCGAAAAAGGTATAGATAATAATTCTTCGACTATTAAAATCGTGACATTGAATAATTATATATCTAGCAAGCTGACAATATAACAAAATTGAATTAACAAATTAATAATTTTCGCTTCAGTTGTGGTGAAAGCAGGTTTTGCCACTCTCATAAGAATAATGCTATAAAATTCAATCAATTATAACTTCCCTGGGGAGCCTTTCATCAATCTGACGATTGATTACTTTTTCTCAATATAACTCGAGAAATAGCTTTATCATATTTCTAGTTGGCGTCACTATAAGAAATAGCAAAATCAGTGGCGAATGAATGAATGAATGACAGTTAGGCTTCTATAAATCATGTTATATTCGTTTCGGTTCTCTAATCTTGACTGAAATTTTCTGATGTATATATATTCACCATATCGATGAGAAGTGACAGTGATTTTTGACGTAGACTTACATATCTGTATTGTGGTCTAATGCTGTGTCGGGAAGGGAAAAAATTATGACTCTTTTCATGGTATTTTTAAACGCTTATAGCTTTGCTGCCAAATAATATAGAGAGTTGGTTTTAGACTCATTTAACAGAGAAAGGTGGGCATTGAAGATTGCAAAAAGAATTTTAGCATTTAGAATTATGGTTTAGTCACAATTGAGCTTCAAAGTTGGTGAAAATCACAAAAACTTTTGATGACGTCACAGCGACCGTTGCGCGCGCACGCAGACTAAGGCAATTCATTCATCGATCCCGCGAAATATTGCTTAAGAATTGTTGAATTACGTCGAATTTCGTGCTGAAGTTAAACGCTTATAGCTCCGCAACCAAATATCATAGAGAGTTGGTTTTAGTTTCATTTAAGAGAAAACGGCAGACATTGAAGATTGAAAAAATAATTTTAGAATTTGGAATTATGGTTTAGTCACAGTCGAGTTGCTAATTTGGTGAAAATCACGAAGAATTTTGATGCGGTCAAAACGACGGATGCGCGCGCACGCAGACTAAGGCAATTCATTCATCTATCGAGTGAAATATTACTCAAGAATTGTTGAATTACGTCGAATTTCGTGCTTAAGTTAAACGCTTATAGCTCCGCAACCAAATAACATAGAGAGTTGGTTTTAGTTTCATTTAACAGAGAAAGGTAAACATTGAAGATTGCAAAAATAATTTTAGAATTTGTAATTATGGTTTAGTCACAGTCGAGTTGCTGATTTGGTGAAAATCACAAAGAATTTTACATAGAATCACATAGTCACACTAGACTAATAGTCACTATAGACTATAGAGTTAATAGTCACATAGAGCTACTTTAGTCACAAAAAAGTCACAGTTGAGTAAGGTAAGCAAGTCTACGCCTCTCAATCCTAAGGGCCGTTCGCAGACAGCCTCCTGTCTATTTTTTTTTATTTCAATTGTTGGTTCGACTGATAAAACCATTAGTGAATCAGTTAGGAATTAATCAAGTATCTTATAAAATTCATTTGCTCATCGTTATCCATATTCTTCTCATTAACAATCAAAAAGACATAAACGAAAATCATTTGAAGGTTTGAATATATTTTACGATTATCAAACAGTGCTGTGGTTTTAATTCTGATTGATAACACCGATTTGTATATCTTCGCATAAACTATTCTTAGAGATGAAATTTCAGCCCAGCATGAACTTTTTGTACAGAAATGGTTTGTTTGCGGATAAAATAAAATGTATTTGACTTTTTTACCTTCCTATAGCTTTGAAATTTCATAATGTAAACATGTTCTGTTCAATTTCCATTGTTTTTATGGTAACATTTAATAAATTTAGATCCTTGAATGATTTTTTGTATTTATTTCGTTTAAGTTTGCAGCGATTATTTGAACTTTTATTAAAATCATTCTAGCGAACATTATTCTGGAAAATGTGCTATGCGAGAAACGAGCATAACGAACGAATAAAGAGAAGTTAGACAAAAAGTTATAAAGTAATCGGCGGTATGATATTTCAAATGAAACAAATTATGAGTAAAATGGAAAGCATATGTTCTGCGAGATAATTTATACAGGATATCCATAAGGCTCGTGTGAAAATTAAAATAGTTTTAATTTCATAAATATTGGTGCAAACTTCATTCCAGAATCATTCTAGCGAACATTATTCTGGAATATATACTATGTAAGAAACGAGCATAACGAACGGATAAAGAGAAGTTAGACAAAAAGTTGGAAAGTAAACAGCGGTATGATATTTCAAATGAAACAAATTATGAGTAACATGGAAAGCATATGTTCTGAGATATAATTTATACAGGATGTCCATAAGGGTCATGCGACAATTAAAATAGTCTGAATTTCATAAATATTGGTGCAAAAATCGTCCTGCCAATGTACGTGAGAACAGTTCAACCAGGAGAATAACGGAGAAAGACGCTTTATTCACGAATATTCAGGAGAACACGAAGCACAAGTAACAGGAATAACACAACACTTGTACAAATAAGCAACACAAATAGACAGCAAATCACGAACAATAACAGAACGAACTATAGCGCTCAGCGTCTTGACGCTGACCAACTCGGAATGCGAACAAGACTCCAAAGAGATTCATACCCGCGTTGCGCTCCTGGGGTATTTATAGATCTTTCAACAGGGTGTGACATCACATGGAATTATCTAGTACATTCTGTATATCTCCGCTGCTAATAGCGATATCAAGAAAATTATCGCATTTTCGGGAACCTTTGATTTGTCGCCATGGTCAGGGGTTCAGACCTGGCCGCCGATGACATTCCATACATACCCCTGAAAAACTCTCTTCCCAACCATAAGACTAGCATGGCAGGAAAGCGACATTATATTTTTATAACAATATATATAATAAAAAGAATTAGTAAATTGGATCAGAAGACCTGATGTATACAGTATTTTGTCTTTAGAAATTAAATTTTTTGAAACTTTTAAAGACACTTTTTCTAGAATAACTGTTGATCCATGGCTTCACTATCAGCAAAAGTGCATGATCGATTTGTTTCATTTTTCCATCCACGTGAATATGAAATTCCTACGGCATCCTTATTGTATTGGAATGAAAATTCTGTTTGAGCAGCAGTTCTGAGAAAAGCACAACGTCAGAGAAAGAGCTTCACAATAATAGCATATAATGAAATATATACAGAGCTTTTTGTAAAATTTATGTCATCAAAATTTTAAGAATTTTTTGAACATATTAGAGAACAGAAGCCAAGGTAATGCTGAATAAAATTCAGTAAGTAAAAATATTTTGCTACAAAAAGAATTAAAAAACACTCAGTGTGTGGTGTTTATAATAGTAATGATAGAAATAAAAACATTTTTTAATTCATTTCAAATCATACGATGCATTGGTGTGAAAATTCTTAACAAAGGTATTTTTAATGATAGAAACAAAATTGCATATTTTAATTAAGTTCTCTCAATGAGACTCATTTCTTGTATAAAAACACAGTGCCACATAACGCGAATTTTCATAATATGATATTTTTAGGAACTTGACATCTCTGTAATTTCGAGGAGTTAGCTAATTTAAAACGCGCGTATCTTAGAAGAATTTATAAATTGAAAGAGCCATTTACAAAGCGATTGGCTAACATAATGATTAGAACTTAATGTTTGGAAATGAGAAATAAAGAAAATTCAATATTTCAAAATAAATCGGAAGCTTGTTTTAAAGACATTATTATTATTGTCGATGATAATTTTTAGCTCTACGAAATATTCCTTATATCACGCATTAATGCTTCCTATAATGAATTAAAATTTTAATTGGAAATTTTACTCATTAATAGCTTAAAAAATCTATTAATTTTATAACGTTTAATATTGATGTTAAAAATTATTTAAGTATCTTATTAATGGAATGGAGACGCTTAAAATGACATTACGGGTCTTGCATAATGAGTAAACAAAGAAAAATAATCAATAATAATAATAGTAATAATAATAATAATAATTCAAAACAAAGCATGATGAAATAAGAATGATAAATTTACTTTTATAATATGTTTGGATATTCTGAAGAAAATTAAACAGGTTGAACATTTTTGCCCTATCAGAACCATTTAAATCAAATTTATTAAGTTTAATGATAGTTATTTGAAATCGTCGAAATTTGATATACCGGGTAAATCTTCTCTGAAAATTCACGGCCGAGAATTAGAGAGAGAGTCATAGTACTTTTGAATGCCATTCAGATGACAAGAATTGTCCACTTTCTAAACATTCTAACAATCAAATTTTTTTGGAAAATTCCAATTTTACAGAAGCTTTAAAAGTGGGGTATCCGACCTTCTTCCCCTCGCGTATCCCTTGATTATTCTTTTTGTTTTCGTAAAACCCTACTGTCATATCCGTCCCACCCCCCCAAGCATCCGTCAATGTAAAGAAGTTTTTATCAATAATGTTAAGGTTAGCTTAAGAATGAAATGACTCGAATTAATAACATTTGCAGAAATTATTTTTGATTTTACATTTTATTCCATTTTTAAAATAATATTAGTTCAATGCTAAAGTAAATGAAACCAGTATTGTAATTATTTCATTTTAACTTATAAGGATAGCTAAAAATTACTCTTCATAATAATCGACAATTCGTGTGGTAAAGTTATTAAATAGCAAGTATTCTCTAACTTTTTTAATCCCATATGTTTCATTGTTTCCGCCATTGACAACTTTGATGTTGCGTATCCTAAAATGGTCCTTCGCGTACCACAGGTTGGAACCTCTGTGGTATGAATCTGTTTAGAAAGTAATGTAAATTGAGTAAATAATAAATAAAGAAAATAATAAATATAATAAATAATAAAGAAAGAAAATCATAAATATATTAAATAAGAAAAGAAAGAAAATAATAAATTTGATAAATAATAAGTAAAGAAAATAATAAATGTAATAAATAATAAAGAAAGGAAATAATAAATATAATAAATAATAAATAAAGAAAATAATAAATATAATAAATAATAAAGAAAGGAAATAATAAATATAATAAATAATAAATAAAGAACATAATAAATATAATAAATAATAAAGAAAGGAAATAATAAATATAATAAATAATAAATAAAGAAAATAATAAATATAATAAATAATAAATAAAGAAAATAATAAATATAATAAATAATAAAGAAAGAGAATCATAATATAATAAATAATAAAGAAAGGAAATAATAAATATAATAATTAATAAATGAAGAAAATAATAAATATAATAAATAGTAAATAAAGTAACTTTGAACCTGCTTTAGAAAGTAATGAATAATTTCTGGAGAACCAACGTCCAATTTAATGGACATTAGTGTTTTATTCACAAAAGAAATTTCCTTCCAATCAAAGCCCTTAAATCCCGTTGTCTAATGCTTTGGATGTTCCTATGCTGTCATCGAGTAATTATGTATAATTAATTAAATTAATTAATTTATTTATTTATTAATATATTTATTTGCATTAATGTGGGTTGGAGGTCGAGCTTTCATGTGGATTGAAGTGACTCTAATAATCAAAGAAGGCAAAGATTTAAAACTTTAAATATCTAATGAAATAGACCATACATTGAAGATGGCACGAACATAGAAAGAAAAAGATAAAGAAAGGTTTTCGAGCCACATGATCGCTCTTTGAGGTTCGAATTCCGTTTCACCGAGAGTGGAAGAGAAGTAGCCTTATAACGTTCTCAGCCAGATCGGAGTGTTGCTGCCAAACAGAAACTTCATTTTCCACATTAATTAATTTATAATGATTAAATTAATTACATATAGTATTATATAGTCCTATCAAGAGTAATAATCTCGGTTTTTGTCAAAGTTGGTAAAAAATTATACCTTTGAGACTCAAGACCCAATCCCAATATACCCAATATTCCCAATATTGTCTAATATTGTAAAATATCATAAATATCTTATATAATATCGAACAATATTGGGCAACACCTTGGGTTGTGCTACCTGGGGAGGATAAGTAAAACAACAAGAAATTTATTTTTTCAAATAAAAATTAAAGAGGTATTTTAAAACTCTGAGCGGTTAGCTGTTTTGAAGTAATACCTTTAAAGCCTCAAAAATGTACATTTAAAGTGAATAATTTGATCTTAATAGTATTTAATCAAGTTTCTGTTATCTTAAGAGTATTTCATTCGTGGTAGTTTAAGAAATTATACACATGAACATGATTACCTGCTTTTGAGCGCAATATGAGAAACTGACAAATACGTGTGAAACACTTAGAGGTTTAATATGCGAAACTCAAACATGAAGATATATTTATTTATCTCTCACCATGCTTTATGCGCGATGGTCTTAACACCTTGCGGTATTTTATAAAGAAGCAAATAAAAAAGAAAAAAAAAACAGAGCTACACTAAATGGCGTACAAAAATGAAAGCAGATAAACTGCAATGCGTATGAATACAAATAAAGTTTGTTAGTGTCAAGAATATAAGATGTCAGACTGTAGCCATTTTTTCTGATGCTAAGACGTTAAAAATGAATTAAATCCTTTACATAAAAGTATTTTTAGACCTTTATTAAGCAAATGCCACTCATTTTTAGAATAAAGAGAATCAATATGAGCTTCCATGACATACAATATTAAAGGAAGCAGAAATAAAAACGTCTTAATAATAACGGAATCACAGTGAAAGGCAATAATCGCTCTAATAAATGCATTCACATTCGGCTGAGGGAAGAGCTGAAATAATTTATCTCATTGCCATTTTGGCAGTTATGAATTTATTCCCAACAATAAAGTCATCAAAAGTTTTCAGTGACATATTACAAAATTTAAAAGTCTAAGTAGGGGAATGTTCACATGTTAAACAAGAAACGAACAAAAGAGCTGAGCTAAATCAACCGAATTCTCGGATTAGGAGAGCGTTATCTCTTTGCTCCCAAGTCCCAATTAAGTGAGGTTGAAGAGTCTGAAAAGAGGATAGGAGCGAATTCATTTCGAAAAGAGAACAAAACTAGACGGAAACCGGGGGAGTTTTCTTTCAGTCGAGTGAGTCGTCTCAAAAATCAATTAATATTGCACGCCTCGTTGGCGTTGGGCTTAGCTTCAAATAATTAATTCCAGCATCGGAGCCATGTGTATGCTTCAGATAAAGAATTAAGAGCCTGCTCTTTGCCCCCTGTTTGCCGCCGCCAGTAGCTGGATGTTGCGAAAGACAAAACTAGCTGTTTGTGAAACAATAGATGACGTGTTCGATCTTTATTATAATTTTGGGTGCAGACCAAGCGTTTTTCTTTCTGGCCTTGCAGTTACATTCTGGCAAACTATGAAAAAATAGCTTGTATTGCATCAATTCTGTCTTTATTTAATATTTATTTTGTTTTAATATTTTTTAAAAGTTTTTAATAAACTTTTAAAATACTGGAGGAAGAAATCCTAAAGCATCCTTTGAAGAATGGGGATTTTCACGGTAAAACAAACAAATGCTTTTCTCCTTTGTAAGTCATTAGAAGACAGGATATGTATTCCCTTTCGTTCTCCTGTAGTGGAAAAATAAATGTGAAAACTGATTTTTTTAGTTAAGAAAAAATTCTTTTTGCCTCTGCCAGTAGCTGGATGTTGCGAAAGACAAAACTGGCTATTTGTGAAACAATAGATGACGTGTACGAGCTTTATTATAGTTTTGGGTGATGACCAAGCGTTTTTCTTTCTGGCCTTGAAGTTACATTCTGGCAAACTATGAAAAAATAGCTTGTATTGCATCAATTCTGTCTTTATTTAATATTTATTTTAGTTTAAAAAGTTTTTAATAAACATTTAAAATACTGGAGGAAGAAATCCTAAAGTAGCCTTTGAAGACGGGGCATTTTCAAGGTGAAAGAAACAAATGGTTTTCTTCTTTATAAGTCATTAGAAGACAGGATATGTATTCCCCTTCGCTTCCCTTGTAGTAAAAAAGAAAATATGAAAACTGATTTTTTTTAAAATTAAGGATAAAAATTTACGTTCGAAGCAGTAAGTGTCGTTTGCAATTTAATTTATAGAAATTTAACAGGGTATGAATATTTTTAATGAATTAGTTCTTTTGGTAATATCGACAGAAAATCACTCAAAGACGTGAAAAGCACTAATTAGATAAATTAGATATCACATGTAGATAAATAATTATTAAATTAGATATCACATGTAGATAAATAATTATTAAATTAGATATCACATGTAGATTCATAATTATTAAATTATATAAATAAATTAGATATCACATGTAGATTCATAATTATTAAATTAGATAAATAAATTAGATATCACATGTAGATACCTACCGTCTCCCCAAAGATTATATGTCCGAAATTTGATAGGTTCAATCAGCATTGGAATGCAGCCTAGGTGCACTCCAGTGGCCCATTGATTACTTTCGTTATATAACGCGATTGATTCAGTTATTATTGAAGCTCTCGAATCCATTTCCAGCTAATTTTTTCTACTGAATGTGTCATTTCAATGAATAGAGAAGACCTCGGTGGCCTAGTGGTAATTTCTCGGCTTCGGGTCGGAGGGTCCCAAATTAGACACCTAATTCCACTGGGCCTATTATATTTTAAATCAGCGTTTTAAATCTCAACCTGTAGGGCTCGCCCCCTAGGGTGGCGTGATAGCACTTAATGGGGGGCGCGAGCATATTAAAAGAAAATATTAGAAAAATTTATTAATTTACTGAAAGGAAAATAAAACAAAGTACATTCTGAGATAATAAAATACACATTTGCACTGATATAAATAGGATTATATTAGTTCTGCACAATATATTTAATAATTAACTTATCAATACTAAATTAAAAACAAGTTTAATAATTATTAGTTACTCCCTTGGGACCAGTCTTGCATAGCAAAGTTTTTCGAAGGAAGGTTTAATAATAGAAAAAGTCCCTTTGAGATCTTTTTCTTTATTTAGTTGAGGTCTTCAAAGCAGCAACCGCAAAAAATCCCGTTTTGCAAAGGTAGGATATTGAAAATAGTAATAGTATAAGAAATGCTCTTGTTTCCAGTGCAGAAAACTCATAATCCACCTCTGCCCAAAATTCAAAGAGTGATTTATTACTAAACAGTCTTTTGATTTCGCCACTTGCCATGAACTCTATGAAGATTTCTTCTTCAGAATTTGAGAGACCTTCGAGTATTTTGAAATGGATCTCTAATCCATTTGTAACTTGCTGCTAAGTTGTCGTCAGCAAGAAAATTCTTTTTTCAAATTCTTTGCCTGCATGGTTAAATAATGAGAGGGGACGTTGTATGAGAGAAGGGGAGCGATGAAAATTATGATTGAAAATTGGGTCGCAAATACTGAAAGGTTGAGAAACGTTGCCTTAAATCCTAACGTAGGGGACCTAACTTCCTCCCACTGGTGTGGTACTGAAGTTTGAAGTTGGGTGCCAGCTCAGGTGTCGTTCTCTCTCTCTCTCTGAACGCAGTTCAAATTTGCGAGGTTCGTCCCAAAATAGCCTTCGTGTTGCCTCAAAACAGGACGTTAACAGAGCTAAACTAATCTCAATGGCGTGAGATACGAATATTCTTTTTCTATGATTATCAAATATTGCAGCAGTTATTAGTAGCAATGAATCATTTTTTGAAGATTAGAATAATATTAACTTCTGATGATTAGCCATCCGTATTAAGTACACCATGCTGGGCCATGACGCGTGTACTAAATCCAGCGCTCTTGATTTCCATCATTTTCCTCCGATATTCTTATTGAAAGAGTAATTTCATTTTAGTACACTCATCAGCGTTGTTACCGATATTTTTTATTTTGATCAAGCCTTCTTCGTACATATCTGAACGTAAAAAATGCGGCTAGTGGATGAAATATCCCGAAGATTCAGAATTACGCTAAGACGGAAAAGCTTATTACTTACCAACAGCAGAAATACACTTGCTCGAATTTCGATCTACGGCATGGTGGAGAAATACGCCTTGAAAAAGATACACCAGATGAAATGTACAGCACAGATTGAATGGAATACAAATTTACAAGAGCAAAATAACCCAGTTGCACGAGAAACAACATGCGAAACGCGTATAGCTTTACATGGTTTACAGTCCTTTTCGAACTTACTGTAAGGAGACATACGACTGTTAAACCTCAAAAATTTTTGATTTTATGAAAAATTACATATTATTTCCCTGTTTTTCCTGGTCAATTTAAAAAAAATTCGAGTTAAAAAATTTCCTTTAATTATGAAAATTATACAGGAAAGTGTATCAGCTATACAACGTAAACAATGAATATGGCCATATCTTTAAAGCGCTATATCTCAAAATGTGGGTTTTTTTTACATTGCGCGCACGATATCTCAAGAGCTATTGAATATTTTTACATAAATTTTTATTGAATATATATTGTGCTATGTTCTACAAATTTAACGACATTTTTATTCATATATTTTCTGCAAAGAAGTTTTTTGTTTTCGGCGGTAGAAAAGTTGAAATTATAACAGTTTTTAACATTATTATTTCAAATTGGCATATAATATAAAAATGAGACTTAAATGATAGTAGATTCAGGTTAAGTTTCTTAAACAGACTGTTTGGATTACGTAGATACCCAAAATATTGTTTTTAGACAGATATTTTATCCTCAATCATGCGCGCAAGGTGACTATCTCATTTTTCTCCAAAAATAATGCTACATTTATTATTCTCTCAAATAAAATGCATACCAATATAAAGGTGTGAAAATGTGTGTACTATGAAAACAGATATTTTTTCAGAAAAAAAGTGAATTTGTGAATTGCATCGTTTCAGAGATATAATGTATCGAATTTGACAGTTTCCCCGCATTTTTTCAAGGTTTAAGAGTCGTATGTCCCCCTAAGTATTCCAAAGATTTGTTGCTGATACTGCGTCCTGTTTGCCATTATTGTATCTGCCATGCCCCATTCGACTTGTAATGTTGTTATTCATGCAACTCGTTTGCTGTGTTATTGTAAATTTATATTCCACTCAGTCTGTGTTTCAGAATTCAACCTTTTCTTTTACTTAATTCAGTGACAAAGACCCCTCTGTAGAGACACTCCTGTAATGGCTTCTCATGATGTGCGTGGCTTTGTATTCAAATTCAATGATAATCCAGATTGTCTTTAACTCTACGAGCCCTATTCCGCCTCAAACCGCCCCACTCGACAGAGGCCGGACTCAGGCGGTTTCGGGCGCCTGAGTGGATATTACAGGAGAAAAGTGGACCCTTTCTTTGTTGCCAATTGATCGCCCAAACTTGGGTGTCGTCCTCCTGGAATTTCTGTAAAGATAGGAAGGATTTAATTCTGTTTTCGTGAACGAAAATTTATTTCAGTTTTTGAGGTACTGGAACTCTCACTCTAGCCTTGTCCAGAGAGTTAAAGTTTATTCACAACACATACATACCACTACGGCATAAACATATAAAATGGAAAATATATACACATGGCTTAGAGCTGGAACGAAATCTGCACCCGCTTGGGGGTAGGGTCAGTAGGAATCAGAAGATGATGGGTTTGACAGATTTGTTTTATTTGTTTTATGACAGTTTTTTTCCCAAGTCTAATTGTAAAACTTGAAGGTTTGTTCTATAAAAATGCTTTTTGTCCAATAGTATTTTATAACACAGTATTCTTAATGATTTTTCGATTTTTTTAATGTGACGTTTAATTTTACTGCTGTTTTCATGATTATACATACATTCATTCATGACCAAAAACATGGCATTTTAAGCAATTTATTGCGCTACTGAAAAATATTATAGGAATTTTTTAAAAATAAATTTTTCTCAGTTACAATTATTATGACAACTGCATTTCTGAAACTGTAAAAGGAACATTTCTTAAAACTTACAATTCCCTGTAGGTTTAGAAAGATGAGTGTTCCTGAAAAATAAGTTTAATGAAGAGAAATATGGCTTTTAAGGGGCAGAAACAAATTAACCCTCTAATTTTACTATATTTATATTTAAATTTACTGGAGTTCTCCGATTTCGCAGATGACACTTAATTAAAGAGCGAGTTAAGGTTTTAAAACAAAATTTCACACACTAAAATTTTTTTAAATTTTTTGCTGCAAAATATTCATATCTAACTACATTTTATATTTAGCCTTATGGGAACAGCAAAATATACATAAATAAAATGCTCCCTTTAAAGGATTAGAAAACATATTTTTCACAAATATTTCTGCAACATATTCAGTTTTGAAAGCATCAGCTTTATCCCTATTCCCTTCCCCGAACGATGGATCAGAGCATAAATAAACAATTTCTAAGAAGCAAAGAAGCAATACAATTCTTATACAATGTAACATAAATATAATTCGTATACAACTTTCTGATAAAATGATTTTTTAAGGGATCAAGAAAGCATATGTAAAATTCTTTTACAAAATTAATGTCCATAAATCTTGTTGAAAAATTTCTATTATGAATTCACTTTTGAAGCTAAATATAAAAGTGAAAAACTGTTTTCCTTTACAGTGATAGACAAGAAGAAATATTTTAACTCTTTCAGCTTATATGTAGAAATGCGAAAGATATTTAGTCTGTGAAAAACTTATACAAAATTCTACAGTGACTAAATGTGAATTATTTAAAATTGAAATCAGATTCCTCAAAAGATGCATTTTTTTCCTTGAATTTATAACGGTGTTGAGTTATCTTGCAGAAGAGAATGAAATGTATGAAGGGGATAGAGGATGCCTCAAAAATACCCCACTTCATCACTGACTAAGATCAGTAAAGTTGCAAAATTATATTCCTGGCAAGAGATTTATAAACAAACATTTATTTCACAGTGCAAAAATGAAATTGTCGGTTAGAACATTAAAAAACATTTAAATCAAAAATGTATTTGCAGATAGACACATCTCGTATCAAAAAGTTACCACACATAA
The DNA here is from genome assembly GCA_013235015.1 of Araneus ventricosus. Taxonomy (NCBI): domain Eukaryota; kingdom Metazoa; phylum Arthropoda; class Arachnida; order Araneae; family Araneidae; genus Araneus; species Araneus ventricosus. Next base: position 66,431 of record BGPR01006498.1, read on the forward strand.
GTATACATGGGCGAGAAGGGGAACTCATTCAGTGAGGAGCGAAAAAGGACCATAGATACATCTGGATCCGAGTAGCTAATGATCAACAAGTCGCATGCAACTGCAGATGAAGAAAATCAGTTGGAAGGCTCAAACTCTGTTCAGGCAAGATGGCTATCATCATCTGTACTGCCACAGAGGCTCGTACCTCAAAGGTGTGGCTTATGCTGCTTGCATTCTCTGTCTCGGTCCCGGTCTTGGTCTGGTCTCACGGAAATGAAGAAGGCACTCCTATATATACTTGGATGAATAGTGCGCACGCAGAGCTGCACCTTTTAGCATCTTGCATGGAAGAATAAAATTCCACCTGCCGCCTCATGGCAAAGTGAGAGATGAAAATGCAAGGATCCGAGAGGTCGCCACATATATCAAATGAAATAATAACGAGATAATTAGTTCGAATAAAAATCCTCCAAAACAGACTTCTAAAGCTCACCGAACAGAAGCAGCCTGAAATAATTTTACCATCCGGACAAGGTGAAAATACGGCGACCCCCTACAAACCAGCTTAGAAATATGTTTGTTTTATCTGCAAATATAACTTAATAACATTATAGTGAGAATGTTTTTCTTAAACGCTTAAGGACCAACATATTTTGAAACTTACGTATTTAGGACAAGTTAAATCGGGTTATGTCCTTAAGCGGTAAAATCAGCTATATTTAAGATTATATAGAGGTCTTATTGAAACTAAAATAATATATTCAACAAATTTTAAAAATATATGAATTCTTTTCAAGTCTATTAAATTTTTGTTTTCTTCACACTCCCGCTTTGGCGCCACTGGCCATTTCCCGGTTTGCCTGAGTCTCTGACGCCCAAAATCAATCGAACGTAAGACACTAAGAGCTGAAGAATAGTGACCTCTCACTTGTGCGCTCTCTCTTTTATGCGCGTTTTTCACTTATGTGCGTTTTTTTCGCGGTCCCGACCAAGAATATAGTAAAACAATGATAACGCTTACTCATTTATGCGCCGCATTAAAAAAGAACCTTTCATTTAAGCTCGTCGCAAAAATTGTCTTAGTTCAAACAATTGTTTTTCAACAGAACAAAACCCCTTTTTGCTCTGCTTCTAGGAATGCATTCCCTTGCCATTCTTCTATTGTTCAGATTCCAGGAACTCATTCTTCTAACTTATACACAGGGGTGTACACGGGGGTTCTTGTGCTTGACGTCAGTAAAAGTCGCATTTATACAGCAGCCAATTAGAAAGGTTTGTACGGTACGTACCACGTGGCATTGATCGCTAACGAAAGAACCATCTTTGGAGTTTTGTTTAGATGATTACGTTCTAAAATGGCAAAACGAACGAAATTGTCGCTTTCGTTTAAAATGGTTGTTATTAAAAAACCGAAGAAAATCCTTGTACCTCAAAGAAAGCTTTAGCTGAGCATTTTAAGGTCCTAGAATCGACATTGAGAGAGATTTTTAAAAATCGGGAGCATTTCCATTTTTTTTTAGTGTTCTTAAAAAATAATTAACGGAAGTTATACACGTATTTCTATTTTGAAACTAATTTTATTTACATTTTTCAGTAGTATATACACAGTATTAATTAACATATGTACACTGTATTGATGTTTCACTTTTAAGCTCCTTTTTGTGGTTTTTCACTTATGCGCGTCTCTCATTTATGCTGTTCCCTTCGCCCGCGCATAAGTGAGAGATCACTGTAGTTAAATGGAGATAAATCGTGTAAGGTACTATCGTGATCACATGAGCATAACACCACAGCATACCCCCGAACTCGGAGCCTCAACGGCTCTCTGTCGGTTGGATGAGTATGTGTGAAACTTTATTGAAGCAAACGCAAAAAAAGGAAAAAAATGTCATCATGATAAATAAAAACACATAAAAGGGAGCATAATTATACATAAACAAAGAAGAATATAATGAAAGGTACAAAGAGGGTGACAATCCGAGTATGGTATAAAATATATACAAGAGGAGGTATCATATTTGAGTGCAGTGAAAGGGTTGAATGTTTCCTTTAGTACATTGTTTCATAAAGTTGCATCTTCATGATTCGGGGCTGTTAGTGTTGTGATCACATCAGCAGACACAAAACTGATTTAACTTTCTCATTCCTCACCAATGGGTTGTTTAAGCTCTGAAGAAAAATAATACTGGGAAATTTAATCAGACGTAAGTGGGAACTTTAACATGAGAGTTTCAAATTTACAAGCAGTATCAGTAGCGCGTCTACCATCATTAGGTGAAGAGTAGAGGACTCAGAAACGAATTCATATAGCACCCAATA
>BGPR01006499.1:5226-17376 GCA_013235015.1 Araneus ventricosus
AAAGTTACTCTTTCAATTATACCGGTTTTTCATTTTTTATGCGATTTTAATATTTTTTAAGAACTTATTTGTAGAAATTATTTTTGACAATGATTTTTATATTTGTGATGAAATGCAAATCATTTTCATTGTTTCATCAAGTTGTTAAATTATACTGTTTCTGAATGCTAAGGGGTATAAGAGGGGTTTTTTGTAAAATCCATCAGAGAACCTTAGCCAGTATTAATTAAAAATAGCCAATATTTAATGAAATTTTTTATGAAAATTTTTATGCTGAACTGATAAGAACAAAATAATAAATAATTTTCAGTTTTTAAAATTTATTTATCATAACTAGAATGAAAACAAATATCCTGCATATGAGATGAACAAAAAATATTTGTAGCTATTTATTATTTTGTTCGAAGTTAAAGAAAAAACAAATATTCTCGATAAGTTCTAAAATGTAATGATTGGAGAGAGAAAGAGACTTACCACAAACGCCGATATACTGCGAAGAGTCGATTCCCATAAAAAACAACTATTGAGAAATCTAAGAAGTTCCACAACTCCGAACAGCATCATCTTCACCCGGTTCACGTTCTTCACGAAAATCTGAAACGTATGAGAAATGCATTAATAACAGAATTTTCTGTAAAGTTCTATAACAATTTATATGCTGATTTTCTGTTGAAACTCTTTTCTAACACAGTGAATTCTCAGTTCACGAAATTCATCATCCTTTAAGTCTTTTAACTTGAAATATTCCTAAATTGATACTACTTCCCAACAGTAAAATAGATTGCGCCGTTCCTGGGTTTCAGATAATTGCATATCTGTACTTTTACGCCAGGATTTTTGAGGTTTAACAGTCGTATGTCCCCTTAAGCTCTTTTAACTTCAAATATTCCTAAATTGATACTACTTCCTCAGTAAATATACCTATTAAACCAATAATTAAAATTAAATATAAATATAATGCTACCTAATTAAAAATCATACAATGAAATACATAAAGATAATTAGTAACTAAAGATAATTAGTAAACTATTACTATGAAAAAGACAACCCAAAATTAGAATTCCAACATTCAAATGCCAATCGATCTTAGGAACCGATTATGTCGCATTAAATTCAATTTTATAGGCGCCTAACCTTCTGCGAAAGCCAATTGTTGGAAAAATCAAAAGTATATATATATATATATATATATATATATATATATATAATCAATAATTTACTGTAGAAATTGTAGATACCTGTCTAATTTTTCTAATTTTGAACTTAAACCATCTACGGGCAGACCGTCTGACTGTTCGTACGTGAACACGATAACTAACATAACATGCAAGATAAGTGAAATCTGGTATGTGATCTAGACTGAAAAATTGGAGATCTGTCAGAAATTTTGAAGCCAATCAGGTAAAGCGAACAGATCCATAATGTATAGTGGATTCTTTTCATTATATTAGGAAGCTAAACCCAAAACATGGTGTATTGCATAAATAAATGTAAGAGAAAGTCGAGGGTAGAACACTCTCGCTGCTCAATTAGAGTAATGAAGTATTTGGAATAGTATTGCAAAGCTTTTCTGGAAAGAAGTTATTACTGTATAATTTGCATAATATAATATATTGTCTGTAANNTATAGTAAAAATAATGTAAAATATAGTCTGTAATGTATAAAAATAATATAAAGTATAGTCTGTAATGTATAGTAAAAATAATGTATAGCAATCTATAGTTTGTTATATATAATCTGTAATGTATAAAAATAATGTAAAGCACAAATAATGTAACGTATAGTAATCTATAGTTTGTTATATGTAATCTATAATATATAATAATCTATAGTTTGTTACATACAAGGTGCGTTCGAAAAGTTCGTTGAATGGTCTCATAAAATAAAGGAAACAATGTATACAAACAAAATACCTTTACTGGCATTCAAAGTAATCACCATTAGCTACAATACACTTTTGACATCGGTTGTACAGCTGCTGGAAACTGTCAGCAAACACTTCTTTCGGTATCGCTCGAAGCACCGTTGTCACACGTTGCTGGATCTGCGCAATGTCCTTAAAGCGTAGACCTTATCCTTACGCTTTTGCAAATGTTGCTCACACTGTCTAGGCTTATCTTCAATTCTTCTGCTATCATTCTCAAAGACAGCCGTCGATCATCCGCAAGCATCCGTCGCACTCGTTCAATGTTATCTGGAGTTGTGCTTGTTGGTGGTCGACCCGAACGCGGCTCATCTTCGACATCTTCCTTTCCGTCTCTAAAGAGTTTAAACCACTCCAAAACACACTTTTTACTCACTGCGTCCACACCGTACATTTTCACTAACATTTCGTGTGTCTCCGTCGCCGTTTTGCCTAATTTGAAGCAAAACTTGATGTTCACGCGTTGCTCCATTTCGCAGTGACGGGCCTTCTCACAATCACTCTTTAAATTGGTCGTAGCCTGCACTTCCGCTTAATTGTCGTGATTTGGACGTTAGGGGGCACTAGTTGCCATGTCTCTCACTGCGTCAGCGTGGGCACAGCATCCGAACCAGCGCGGGTATTCAACTATGAGACCATTCACCGAACTTTTCGAACACACCTTGTATAATCTGTAATCTCGACTAATATAATATAAATAATAAAGGAGAATGTGTATGTGTTAGGGTGTCCCAAGGTATAAGGGAATTTTTTTTTTTTTTGCAAAATCGAATACGCATACCCTCTATTTTTTTCTATTTCACCTCAGTAACATAAATAAAACGTATTATTGCAATAAGATAGCAGTAACCCGTGCCGACTTTAGGTCAAACTTGAACGTGAAATCTTGTACGGGGAATACTATGAAAAGATTGCAAAATGTATATTTCTTTGGTATATAAGACACCAATTTATTCAAAAAAGATATTTATTACCATATTATAGTAAAAGAAACATTACTGTACATATTTTCGTTTCAATGTTTGCTTTTTATTGTCAGGATAGATCTTCGTGTGTTCTTGTACGCAACGTAACAAAAAATGTTTTTGTTCCTCCTCAACCGTTATTAAACCATGAAAGTCCTGCATAATTTTTACCGCTCTTTCAGCTGTATCGTTCACTGCTCTAGGCATTGCGACCGTCTTTTTTCGCGTCTAAAAACGAAGCGTTATTCGCCCATGAAGAGGCTCGTTAAGAAAACTATCATCAATTTTGAGTCTAAAAAACAATTGCTGGCTTTTTATTTATATGAAATCATCGATGTTTTTCGCTGTAAAAAATAAAATAACAGGTAACAATTGCGTGATATAAATAAATAACTAAATAAAAAACTACAAAATGAATATCTCAAATTCACCATACAATGAACCACAAAGTTCTTCCTTCGATGGAATGTATCTTCTCTCATGAGTATTTCTCTATGTACAATTATGCCAGAATTTTGTGTCTTCGTCCACATCATCATCAAAAAGTGCCAATACTGCTATTTCTTCAGTAAAATACCATAAATGCTGGCTAAATTTCTGTAAAGCAGCTTTCGAGATACTTTCAATAACTTTTTCGTAAACTTTCAAAGATTTCAAAAAGCACAAATCTTTGTAGGGTACTTTACTGCCAAAATGCGTTGAAGCCATGGTTTAACGTAGATTGTCACGATAAACAAGCAGACGTCTAACAGTGCTTCCTTATCCTTGGTGTTTAATTTCAGCTGAGAACTAAATAACGATAGTTTTAGGGAGTAAATCGCTCGGGCCATCCATCTAGCTTGGTGCATGGCACCCGAAGGTCTGATTTTAAATTTTTTTTTCTGCGTCTCCACCTAAAATTACGATAGAAAGTTCGATCAACTCTCGATAGTCATCTCTGACCATAACATTTTTAAGTTCAGCGCGGTAAAAGTTAAGCAAATTTTTAAGTTCTGGTACGGTTCGTAACAATTCCACTGTTTCTGTATAGCACTGTATTTTAGTGGGGTCGATGTTTTTCCAATTATCTTTGAGCATTTTAAAGAGTGGAATATCGGGGCTTGTTGTCACTTGTTTAATTTTCATTTCGAATACGGCCTTTAACACCAGTTCGTATACATAATGGCGGCAAGAGGAAAAAAGCATTTCCCTATCAAACTTTGCTCGAGGCACACAAGCACCATTAAAACGACCAGTATTCGAAGCAGTAGAATAACAACAGAGAATTTGGACTTTGGTCTTCGAGATTTCAATCTAAGATCGCCTTCCGAGCAGCCCGTGCCTGTTCTTTGCCTGTAGAATTATCCAATCTTGGCACAGCAATGAGTTGTCTTTTAAGTTCATATGAAATAACTATAGGCAAGCGTTCTTCTTTCTATTTTGAGAAGCAGGCAACAGTTTCCCATCCCAAAGTAAGGTCACTACATCCGGTACCTCGTTTTGGAAATGAAGTTTTATGTTTACCACGCGTTCCTTCCGTTTTTCTGTTCCGATTCTTTGAATTGAAAAGTTGCTTATCGGAAATTCGTCAATGTCACATCCAAGTGCATCAATAATAGCTTCGAGAATAAACACAGAATCTCGCATACTTAATTGACACCTGTCTAATGCAGCACCTAACTTTAGAGTAATAAAATCTTTCTTCATTACTGATTTACTTGTCCCAGGTTCTGAGCTTTAGATCAGTGTTGGCAAATCTTCTGAATCTATATTTTCACTAGAATTCGGAGAGGAATCTTCTTGCAATGGCTCGTATGATGCCGAAGATTTTGAAGCGTAAACATATTTGATTCGCCGATTTTCTTCTTTGACAACTCGAAGTCGCGCCCTTTCCTCTTTGTCGGTCAGTTTTTTTATCTACTCCACCTAAGTGACCAGGTCAACCCGGCTTTCTGTGGCGCTGCAAGAACATCCTATCTTCCTCTATTTCCATTAACTGAAGTGCGTCAGCGTGTGCAATGTCGAACAAATTGTCTAAATTACTTATAAATTCTTGTTGTCGCCGCTTGAATACGTCTTGTAATTTCTTTGCATTTTTTTGTAAGTCTCTCCAAACTTAATGCACGTTAACAAGTTTCCTCATACAATTTGGCAACGATTTAGTAGGAATGCGTGCTTTTCACCAAAAGATACACACACTTCCAAAAGTGAAGCACAGTTCTTAAGATGCGAAAAAATTGGAGTTAATATGAATACTATGGTTCGCAATCAGTTGCGGCGAATCGTGGGACATACTATCGTCATAACTCACATTTTACAGTGAAGAGTCGGTCACAGGGCAATTAAGGAGGACCACCAGAAAGTGATGAAGGCGAAAATGGAGTTTCACAGAAAGCTGATAACGAGATGTAACTTTTATCAATGGTTATGGTTTAATGTGCATAATATTTACCTGCATTTTCGTAAACACAGCACAAATATTCGGGAAGATATAAATGTTTTCTTAAAAAATCCCAAATTTTTCCACATGTTTTTTTGTTATATCATGCAGAGTTTTCAACCAAATTGTACGAAACCTTCAGAATACTTGGCATTATGTAAAAGAAGCATTGTATTAAAATTTGAATTAAAAAATTTAAATACTACAGGAAATATAAGCATTTGTAGTAAATAATTTTTTACTGCTCATGTGCGGAACGTAGCGTAATTTTTCTTTCATATCTTTAGAGCCAGAGATAGAGGACAGCTTATATTAAAATTCCAGTTAAATACCATTAGTATTCATAAAGATATCGGCATGGCAACTTGGGGAATTTTGGTACATTCTAAGAGAAACTAAATGATGAGGGTTCATGCACAAACTGATATTTTTTTAGCTTGAATCTTCAAACAGTAATATTGAATTTTATGAAGGTTGAATATCCTGAATACACATGTATACTTATAAGTTAAATACGTAATTTAAAGTACAGTTCGATGATTACTATTTGAAGATTCAAGCTTAAAAAATATCAATTTGTGCAAGAACCCTCATCATCTTTCTGAATACTAATGGTATTGAACTGGAATTTTTCTATAAGGTGCCCTATATCCTTGGCTCTAAAGATATGAAAGAAAAATTACGCTATGTTTCGCACATGCGCAGTAAAAAATTATTTACTACAAATGCTTATATTTTCTGTAATATTTAAATTTTTTAAATTTACATTTTATTACAATGTGTCTTTTACATAATGTCAAGTATTCTGAAAGTTTCGTACAATTTGGTTGAAAACTCTGCATGATATAACAAAAAATATGTGGAAAAATTTGGGATTTTTTAAGAAAACCTTTATACTTTCCCGAATATTTGTGCTGTGTTTACGGAAATGCATGTAAATATTATGCACATTAAAACATAACCATTGATAAAAGTTACATCTCGTTATCAGCTTTCTGTGATACTCCATTTTCGCTTTCATCACTTTCTGGTGGCCCTCCTAATTGCCCTGTGGCCGAATCTTCACTGTAAAATGTGAGTTATCACGATAGTATGTCCCACGATTTTCCGCAACTGATTGCGAACCATAGTATTCATATTAACTCCAATTTTTTCGCATCTTAAGAATTGTGCTCAACTTTTGGAAATGAGTGCAATACATTCGCGAATAGCAAGATTTGCATTTTCATTAACAGTTAAATTCACTTCTCGAACATTGTAAAACAAAACTGCGAGAACTTGTCCATTAGAGGGAAGTTTTGAACCCGTTATTTGATGTTTTATGTCCCCTATTAAAAATATCACTTTTTTAGAACTACGCAATTCAACTGTCATGTTCTCTTCACTGATAAAAAATTATACAAACATTTAGTAACAAAACAACTTGGAATTATAAGCACATTGACACGTGGATGTGCACTGTCCTGAGTAAACTGGTACTGACGTTTCACGGGTTGCACATTGTCACTGTCAAAGCTTTCCAGAATCTTTTTTTCTGTTTTGTTTTGTCTTTACCATTTGCAGCTGCTTTGTGCTCCGCAACAGACACGTGGCAGGCTGACACGTGTCAGCGTTCGCTCGTTTCTGTACACAAGTACTGATTGACACGTTTAGATGGAAATCGGCACGGGTTGCCGTGGTTCAAATTTCATGAAACTTTATTTACAATTGTTTTGACATAAAAGGAAAAAAAATAAGAGGGTATGCGAAAAAAACAAACGAATTTCATTTTTTTGGGACACCGTAGTGTGTGTGTCTGTGTTGGCGCTCTACAGGCCAGACCGCTGGATCCAGAGCTACTAAATTTGGCACAAATATACTTTGGAGGGTGGGAATCTTCACCTTGGAGTCCTTTTTTTTAAAATTTTAATTAAACAAAAATGAAGCAACATTTTGTTGTTTTTCCTCAATAACTTTCGAAAATATCACATCACAAAATTCATTTTTACACCATCTGAGCAAAAAATTATCTTTTCAATAATATCAATTAATTTGAAGTACAATTTTTACTTTCTCGTATACGAAGAGAAAGTATTGTAATCGTCAAAAAATTCGAACTCGAGATTTTGACGAATCTCCATGTTTTAGACCTCCCTGATTCCGAAAAACACAATTTTGGAATTATGTCTGTCTGTGTGTGTGTCTGTATGTGTGTCTGTGTGTGTGTCTGTGAACACGATAACTCAAAAACTATTAGAGCTACGGGGATGAAATTTGGTATGTGGTCTTTAAACATAATTTGTAGGTTTCTATCACATTTTGGACAAAATCCGTCTACGGGAAGTCTGTCTGTCTGTATGTTCGGGGTCATGCGAACGCTATAACTCAAAAACTTGAAAAGCCAGATGGATAAAATTTTATACACAGTTTTATCGTCATGAATGTAGGTCCGTATAAAATTTTGGGCCAAATCCGTCAAAGGGTTGACTGTCTGTCGGTCTGTATAATCGCATACTTGTTCAGTTTTGAAACTAACTGCCTGCGCATGCCTATTAGTGGCAATGCCTGTGCAAGGAAGGGACGCTCCGAAACTTGGCAGTTTGCCAAAAACAAATTCTGGAGTGATTTTGTAAGGAAGCAAACATTTAGGGAGTCTCGCCAGGTCCTGTTGCGCAAAAGAATGAGCAGAGGATTTGAATTTGTTTTGATCCTTCAAACCACGCGTGGTTCCAACTTTGGTTTACTTGCGACGGAAGTTTATTTGACGTCTTTTATTATTCTAGTTTTCTCTACATGTGTTAGGAGTATACGAGAAAGTTTAGGGGAGACCACTCCCGCTGGTTTCTCTAATTTTAATAAATTTAAAAATTATTTCTTTTGGCATAATTTACAACAATACTTTTCAATGTTGCAACGCAATTCAAACCATTTTCATTGTTTAAATAAATATTTATTTGCGTGTTTCTCTTCCATTGTTGAAAGCTAAGGTTTTTAATGTAGAATGATATGTTTTAATCAGCATATTTATTTATATTATATTTAATTATTATTTTTAATCCAGCTAACATGTTGCTGGAAGTAAAATGTGCCGCTCCATTTTAAAGTTAAAATCAAATGCATATTTTCAAGAGGAATAAGAGAGTGAAGATGATTCTATTGTATGATATATGACACAGACAGTTACTCGACTCCATTAAAGACGTTCATGCAAACAACGATCAGAATAGGTGGAAGGCTACTTAAAGAACATGGGTTAAATGTCTATCACGATTTGGAATTTAAAATTACTTCGTTAAGAGAACCATGAATATCAAATTATACACAAGAGATTCAATTGAAATTATGTCCCCGGCAAACAAGCTGGTCGCCGAAGGCGGCTAGTGTAAAATAATCTATAGCTTGTTATGGGTAGTCTGTAATGTATAGTTCGCCTAAGAAATTATTTCTGTAATGTATAGTTTGCATTGTGAATCTATCCTATTAAAATTCGAAGGTAAACAAACATATGTATCTATGTCCTTCTATCTTCTCACGAACCACTGAATCCTGAAACTAGCCGTAAGTACCAAAAGATGGAAAATAATCCAAGGAATCCATTTCGACTATTTAAATACCGAAATTGTAATTAGTTAAAAAGATATTAATTAAAAACGTCAAAATGAATGAATTCACGTGCTGCCATTTATTGGCAGCATAGTGAATTCATTCACGGAGGATTCTTTCCCCCTATTATTAGTTTTCATATTCGGTGTTGCATTTTTTTATTTAACGGAAGTTGGTATTTCTTTTTGAGCGAGCTTCTGTGTTTGGATTTATTAACAATGGAAAAAAAACCATTTTCATGCTTTTTTTCTTTCTTTTTTGTATTAAAGTGTTTCACTTCGTAAAGTTTGTTAGGGAAAGTAAGTGACAATATTTATTGATTGTAGAGAAAAACGGAGGCGGAGCATTATGGATCCCAAGGTCTCACGCGACCTCACTTCTCTCCGCCCGGGAATATCCTATTATTCGTGATAGCCCGTGCAACGCCGAGCCACACAGATAGTAAGCTTTTATTCGTTGTATAAGGCAATTGTTAATAGGTTCTATAAATATTGGCGCGTTTTAATGCAGAAGAAACTCTAGTCCATGAAAAGTGCGCATTCGTTTGTCATCTGATTACAGTAATCGCAAAGACAAGTGTTAAAAATCTCGTTCCAGAGATGTTGACTTACGGATCTCTTAAACCTCTGTTCTTGCTGCATGTACTTCGTTTCTTTTGGAGTGAAGGTGATGAGACTGGCTCTGATCTGAAACGAAAAACAGGTGTCAGAAGGATAATGCAGTGTGTGCCAGCAGATTACATACATTAAATCTCAAAAAGGAATAAGTGCATATTAGACAAATGATACTTCGAAGCAAACCGATTCAAAAACTTGACTGGTTAAGGCTTGGCATTCACAAGTGCTCTACTCCACACCAAAACCCGTCAACAGTGCGAATAAATATATATATATATATATATATATATAAACCTCTTTTACCAATACATTAAAAAAGAAAATAATAATTTTTTCTCAAAAATCTGGAGGTCAGAACAAAACACGGAAAAACGTGAGGCGCAGGTAGAAAAGCTGTAAGTAAATTAGAATTGTAATCACATTTATAATATACTAGCAGTACGCGCACGGCGTTGCCCGTGGAATCGGAACTTCAACAAAATAAAAAAAAAACCCACATACAAATACATAAATGAAAGTTTTAAAAACGAAATCAAAACAGAAATATATATATTATTGAGTTGGTCCGCCTCTTTTTCCTCTCGACCGAGTACCTTTAAATCCAAACAATGTTAAAAAATTACAATCTGATATTTATTACACCGCAAGTAAAGTATGAAAGGCAAAGAAATAAGTTAAGACACGCTTAAAAATAATAATCGAAGTCATCCAGTAAATAAATCATCTCCTCGCAGAACGCGAAAGTAATGACGTCACCCTGGCCCGTCAGCCAATGAAATTGCCCGCAACGTTTCTGAGAGCTGTCGCGGGCGGAAGCTTCCCTAGAGGAAAAATATCGTTCAACAACCAGGAAAAAATTAATTTAAAAAAAAAACGAAAAAAGATATTTTAACCATTCTTGTTTTAAATCCGACAGAACCGTCGCAGTTATGAGCTGAAAAATTTTCAAAATGATATCTTTATTAGAACATCGGATGCAAGAGTTTTAAGGATTCCAGAAAATTTTTTCTTCGGAAAGTGACTATTTTTAAAAAAATTCCCAAAATTCAGTAAATTACGTTAGAAATTCGAAACTAACTTCATTAGAATGGAAATCGTCTGCTCTTTCCAATGGTTTATCTATTTTTTCCGTACAATTATTCAAAACCATTCTATTGAGAAATTAGTGCGAAAAATCAACCAAAACAACAGAAAACATTAAATAAAAAAATTTCTAGATTAAATTTTAAAATTTCGGCTTCGAGGTGAATTGAGTCACCATTACGACTACCTGTGTGCCAAATTTCATAGCTGTAAGTGCAATAGATTCGTCTGGACATCGCAGACACACAGACACACACACACATACACAAACATTGCCTTTTATAAGTATAGATTTTATATGATGAATGTTTAATAACATTTCGTTTCTTATGATTATCATTGTGGTTTTATATCTCTCTCCTATTGTTTTCAGCGCCTCACGCTTTTACGAATTTTGTTCTGACCTCCAGATTTTTGAGAAAAAAATTTTATTTTTATTTTTTAATGCATTGGTAAAAGCGTTTTTTCGAAGTTCTTTTTATATTTATTATTTTCTAGTTTCAGTCTTTAATTTATGTCATAATTCAGTATTATAAATATTTTATACATCAACTAACTAAAGTATTTTAGTTCTCAAAAATACTATAGATGGCACCACTGGAAACCTACCGAGTGCAAACGTAATTTTGTGAATTTATTTTTTTAAATTGATAATTGAGAGCTCTAAAATTATTAAAATATTGTATCGTTTTCACAAGACCCAATAAATATACAAAATTCCAGAACTCTAGTGCATTAAGAAGTGAGTGAAAAATCGATCACAAAATTCAAACCTTACATATATATAAATATAAAACATTTCGAACTTAGTAAAAGTGTTAAAAACCAATGAGAATTGGAAAGGCATGGTCGAAATTTTGGATTTCCAACCAGTCTGCATATTCAGCCGGTCCATGTGGACTGCCGGGCCATAAATACTGCGACTGGTGTAGATACGCGGGGGAGGGTTAAATGTGAGGTTCTCTCTCTCTAGAGCAAAACGGAGCAGTCGTGGGTTCGCATTTTGAAGGCAGGGGGAGAAGTAGAGGATCAGAGCGCCCGCAGCTAATGAGTTTACGCGGAGCTTCCCGCGAATGACTTACCTAAATGGATGGGCTGGAAAATGGAATGGTGTCGAGTGCCACCACGCCATTTCCGAGGAGTGGAGCGGTCGTGAATGACGAGCTTAAAGTTGACAATAGAGGGATAGACATATGGTGAATCAGTACCTTGTTAAAAAGTTCTGAATATGATACTAATATCATCGCTTAACTTGCAACATCACCTATTTCAATTTTTTGAAATTTCAAAGAAGATGAAAATGCTCATTTCTTCGTATCCAATAACGAATATATCGGAATTTTTTGAAATTTCAAAGAAGATGAAAATACTCATTTCTTCGTATCCAATAACGAATATATCGGAATTTTTTGAAATTTCAAAGAAGATGAAAATACTCATTTCTTCGCAACCAATCACGAATATATCTAAATTTTTTTGAAATTTCAAAGAAGATGAAAATATTCATTTCTTCGCAACCAATCACGAATACATCTCAATTTTTTGAAATTTCAAAGAAG
>BGPR01006499.1:17386-29133 GCA_013235015.1 Araneus ventricosus
TTCAAAGAAGATGAAAATGCTCATTTCTTCGCAACCAATCACGAATATATCTCAATTTTTTAACATCTGATATAAACATGAGACCGCATGTTCCAACCAGATGTGGAAAAATATTCAGAAATATTCGTTGTTGATTACGAAAAAGCGAGAATTTTCTTCCTCTTTGAAATTTCAAAAAATTGAGATAGGTGGTGTTGGTTTTTAAGCGACGATAATTAAAGGTAGTTAATATACTTGAAAATAATTCAGTTTTAACTATCAATAACTGGGATTTTGTGTAATAAAATTTTTTACTGAAATTGGCAGTTAATTCCATTAAGTTCTCTCTAGTGCAGGGGTGGGGAACCTTTTTGTATTGAAAGGCCTCATTAAACTTCGAAAGTTGGGCAAAAGGCTGCACGAGCAAAATCTTAAAGGTTATTGTTCTGTAATTATTTTTATATTACAGGCAAGTATATTATTTCAATGAAAATTGTAAATAACCGGTAAGATCGCATAGGAAACTAAAAAAAATATAACATGTTTCCCACACCTGCGTTGGTGCTTTAAACAGGAAGAAACACATACATTAGAACCTCGCTAATCCGAACTAAATGGGATCAGTGCCTGTTCGGATTACAAAAAATTCGGATTACCCGAAATTTCTATAAAAATAGAAAAGAAAAAGATGTGCGCTAAACAAAAGGTAAGTTATAAGTACTCAGTACTACTATCTCTTGAATTCTTTCATTCAAAAGCAATAGGAAGAGAATATGTCTCCCCTTTTCATTAGAATAATGGATGTGTTACTGCATGAAGTCACCTTATCTTACGGCGAATTGCATTAGTTTCTTCAATGTGTACAAAATTATGCATGCTGAAAAAGTACTTTTTTGTTCTTCGTATGTATATTTAAATCTTTTCAGGTCATCTTTTCAATTACATATAATTTTCGAAAATAAAATCTGTTCGGATTAACCGGAATTTCGGATTAGCGGGGTTCTACTGTATTACGTGATATAGTTGCTTGTTAAAAATCACTTAACATATTTGTTTTTCAAATGCTTCAAATTCTCTTTTCAATTCCTGGGAGAATTCAAAAAGAATTTTAACCCTTCTTTGCATGATTTTTTCTTTATTGGTGAAATAAATCAAGGTAATATAATTCATGTTCAAAATTAAAGGAAAAATGGTTAAAAAAATCTTTGTATATATTTATATTATAAATTTAGCAAAAAACAATATGATAGAAATTTCCATCATCATGCAAAGTTAGATTAAACGCAACTTTCAGAAATTGCTCTAAAAATAACAGAAACACATGTTACAAACCTTTCATCCACGTCACTTTTTTAGCAATAGAAACTCAAATATAATAAAACAAAATTAAAAACGAAATCATACGTTTATTGCAACTACAACAAACAGCGGAATGACAACTTCAAGCTCGTTTTACTGATAGTGACACTTGCTCATTTTTTGACAGCTATGTTTTTTTATGCAATGGACATTAAAAAAGTATCCAGACACGATCAACTTAAAGTGAACTTGTTCTTTTATATAATTTTTGGGCATTCAATGTTATGATGGAAATTTACACCATCATGCAAAGAAGGGTTAATTGTGATATAAGTTTCAATTTCTTTCGAACTAGATAGTGGGACTTTCCTGTATTGTTGGCCCTTGAAATGAAAAAAAGATAGAATTTCCCTTATTTTAAGAAATTAAAACTCTTGCAATTAACATTTTCAACTTATAAATGATCCACTTGTGTAACGTTCCTCATCATTTTAAATTTATTTGATACAGCTAAGTTAATACGTGGTACTACAACGTGTGCTCTAAAAAACTGATAGTCGCACTCGTATTTTCGAGCAACTTTTAACTGGTGGCCCACCATGGTGTAGACGTGTAATTCAACTCCTTAGCTACGATATAGCCGCTTGTGATATTGTTTAGATAAAGAAGACCTTAATAAGAAAAAAATTTAAAATGTACAGAAATTTAGCCATACAGATTTATTTCACAAGAAAGTTTGCAACAATTACTAGCTATCGCTGATATGTTTGAAACACAAACGCTAATATCCGGCTTCCTAAATTCTTCGGGTAAGCATTTTAAGAAGCGATTCACCGTAACTGGGCCTCGTCATTCTTTTCAATTGGCAACCATGTATTATTTAAATTAACGTTTGGGAGAGCTAAAAATCGCATGGTAAGAGATCTGGGCTGTGGGATACTGAGTAAGCACGACGGGTTCTTGAAGTTCGACAAACAATCTATGCATACAAAATATTATCCTCTCACTTAAACATTCGTACTTATAGGCATCATTCATCTCCTGCACAATCACAGAGGGCAGCTTGAACAAAATATCGACTTGCAAAAGAGTTGCTCAGTTTTTAAATTCACACTCTCAACTAGAAAATGTTTGAGTTGTTACTAGAAATGTTATGTTGCCGATTTTCTTGGCTGTGTTGTCCTAAAATATGAGTGGTTCTGCTTTTTTTTGGGACGAACGTTGAAAAAAAAGCAAAGATACAAAAACACAGCAACCCCACATGATTAGTGGTCACACACAACCGTACACTTGCAATTGGATGCTCTGTTCTAAAGCCAGTCAACCCCGGGGAGCGCTATCGACCACTTAGAGAACACCGGACAAAAAAATATTGGGAATGAAATGGTAACATACTTACAGGATTATAAAATACATAAATTTCCAATAGTATCTGTCCCTTCGCCCTCATTCTCAGCTTCTTGTCCTTCAGGACATACCACTTCTTTTCCCCGTTCCTTACCTAGTCAGAAGAAAATATTTACATTATTCTCACACTATATATTTTGTTTAAACAAAATTGGACTATTTTTTAATAGCGAAGAAATAGATTTTATGCACAGAATATACATCAACTGAAGTAAAAGCAAACTCAAAAATGAAACTTTTAATCCCAAAATATAGGAGGTATAAATTTACATTTAACACAAGGTTTGATATCTACTTATTTTACCGAAATGAGTCAATTTCACTTATACATCAAAATGTCGGTTTCATGGGAAACAAATTTAATATATTTTAAATAATTCTTTAATTGTGAAAATTTTTTAGTGAAATCAATCTCTATAAATTAACTCTGTTTTTGAAATGTATTTTCCGTAGGCATTTTTATTGAATTTAGTACAAATGTTCCTACATCTTACAGCAGCATTCAGTTAATCATTGAAATGATAATTTTTATGTGCAACTAATTAAATAAATTGACAAGATTGAACATAAAAACATACACATTAATTGTTTTCGGGATTTTTATTAGAAATTTTCTTATGCAAGACACATACGTTTAAGACAACTAACTGTAAATCATTTAATGAGTCAACTTCACTCGTAATAGTAAAAATAAGTTCGATATACATTCGAAAATACGAAATTATAGAGAGGGTGGAAGGATGAATTCGTTTTTGTATTTATTTCATTATGTAATTAAAATCAACGTAAATCATATTGACTTATTCCGTAATTCTAATCTTTAAGCAGAAAAACTGAAAGTCTCAAAATGAAGAATATTTCAGAATTAATTTGAATTTTAAAACAGAAAATTCAATTTTCAATTCAAACTCAATTTTTATCAGAAGACAGAGAAGTTCAACGATTTTAAAAGGACATTTAGTCAAAATGTAAAGTAAACCAAAGCATCCACTATTTTCATTTCAAATTATTAAAATAAATCTAAATGAACAACCATGATTGAACAATACAGGCCTATAAGTAATTTCCAAAAGAGTGATGCCAATATATGGTTGGATTTGGCCTATCTTTCAACTTAATACCGTTTTTTCACTTGAATCGTGTAAGCGGTGTAGATAGAGAAATTAGTGTAATTATATATAGAAGAAAAAGAATGACCTCCGGAATTAGAGGAATCTCCACGTTTTAGATCTCCCAAGTCCGAAATTTTTTTGGGGGGGAATTGTATACTGTCTGCGAACAGGATAACTCAAAAATAGAATAAGATAGATAAAGAAAATTTGGTATGTGGCTTTTATACCTAAATTGTACATGGTGCCCATAAATCATCTTTACAACTTTAGACTTTAATAACTTCAAAACTATAATAGATAATAACAAACTGTTTTCAGCATGTGACAAGACAACTCATAAAGATTTTTTTGTTTGCCAAGTGACGAAAATTTATCGAAAAATGTGGACGCCACACGAGAAAGCTCAGTGTGTAGCCTGGTTCATAGAGACAAAGTCCGATACCCAAGTACAATGACACTTTCCTACACAGCATGGAAAGGTCACACCGTCTATGGTAAGGTCACACCGTCGTCACAACTATTTGGGCTTAGTTTAAGTCATTTATGAAAAAAAAAACAGGTAGTGTTCTCATGAAACAGAGGTTGGGTCACCCATCTGTTTCAGACGTCAATGTTGCACTTGGGAATCGGATTTTGTCAAGTCCACACGAGGAAGCTCAGTGTGCATCCTGGTTCTTAGAGACAGAGTCTGATACCCAAGTACAACCGCAACTTCGGACAGAGTATGGAAAGGACACACCGTCACCACCAACTATTCTGGCTTAGTTTACGCCATTTATGAAAAAAAACAGGTAGTGTTCTCATTAAACAGGGGTTGGGTCGCCCATCTGTTTCAGACGCCAACGTTGCACTTGGGTATCGCACTTTGTCTCTGTGAACCAGACTACACACTGAGCTTTCTCGTGTGGCGTCCACATTTTTCGTCAAATCTACGTCACCTGGAAAACAAAAGAACCTTATTAGTTATTCTGTCACATATTGAAAACCGTTCGTTATTATCTAGTAAAGTTTTAAAGTTATTAAAGTGTAAAGTTGTAAAGATAATTTATGGGAACCTGTATATCTGGGTCAAATTTTGGACGATATCCATCTACAGGAAGTCTGTCTGTTTATTCGCTCACGTGAGTATTAGCACGATAATTGAAGAACATAATGACTGAAATAGATGAAATTTGCCCCATGGTTTTAACATAAACTTTTTAACTAAATCCGTCAACTAGTTGACTATCTGTCGGTTTGTTTCTTTGCTTGTATATGAATGCTATAAAAACGCAAAATCCAAGATGAGCAAAATTTGGATTGTAATCTTGACACAAAAATTACAAATGTATGTCAGATCTTGAACCCAATCAATCAAAAGGAAGAGGTCCAAAATTTAAATGACTTCTACTATACGTGATGCTAAATACAAAAAGGATTATACGCTCATTTTGTGGAAGGATACTAGAAAGTCGAAGGGATTTCATTTTTCTCCGATTGCATCTGCTTCTAAAAACAGATGAGTTAAATTCATTGTAAAAAAACTGGTTCCACTACACTTTCTGTCACTGGAAAAACAGTTTAGATTGCGTACATGTTCTTGGTAGGACAGGAAGATCAGTTTAGGTTGCGTACATGTACTTGGCCGGACGGAAAAAGCTTAGATTGTGTACATGTAATTGGAAGGACAGGAAAAACAGTTTAGATTGCGTACGTGTACTTGGCGGGACCGGAAAAACAGTTTAGATTGCGTACATGTACTTGGCAGAACTACTTAAAAATCAACAAACGTGATTTCGCCAGGGTATTTTACGATTTAAAAGCATTATTAACGACTCGTCCTTATAGTGTAATTCCAAGTACAATGTTCCATTAATACTTGCCATAACTAAATGTACCCAGCCTTTTATATCGCATTTTGATAGAGTATTCTTTTTTCCCACAAAAAGTTCCATTTCACATTCATTTCATTAAATTACTAATATAATAGCCCAGATCTGTGTCTCGGTAACGCTTTGACGTTACCAATGATAAAACTCGCGCCATAGCACTGTGAGACGTTAAACAGCATTATTTCATTGCTAGAGAACATAAATTTCAGTAATTGTAAATTTAAAAGAGTAATTGCCGTTCTAATTTCAAATTTGATAGCTCTAAAATATTTTTAAAAAATTTGCTATCCATTGCTATAAAATTTATCTCGCTGTGATCAATAATTCCCGAGAAATTTAAAATTTTATTAATCATATATTTCAAATTAATTTCCGTTTTTTAATAGAAAGTAGTAAATCACGTCAGTGGTATATCATGCGTGTGATATAGTTTGGACGCCAAGATGAATCTGATTATTTATTGCAATCGCTATGATATAATTTGATAATATATTTTGGCAACGTTTGACAAGCAGAGAAGTGTTTTATTTTGATTAGAATTTCGAAGAAGAATTCCTTCGAAATTTTAACTTTTGACTTACGTTTGACAAGCTGAGAATTTCATTGAATTATAATAAAATTATTAAACAACGAAAAATATTTCACACGGAATGTTGTTTACCAAGAGGTTTTTAAATAAAGAAATATGTAAATAAAAAAAGTATTTCCTGTTATAAAACATATGTTTATTTTATTTGTTTTCAATCGATGTTAAACATTTCTCTCGCATATATATCCATTTAAACACGTCAAATTTGACGGGAAATCTGTGGAATGAAGAGGCAATTTGCACCCGTCATATCATGACGGGTAATTTTCTAGTTTCAGAATATTAATCAATGAAACAAGAACTTATTTATGGCTATATCTGAAATCAAATTGTGGAAACGATAGTAGTATTTATGATAAGAGAAACATTAAAAGTGTCATTCGAACATCCATCCAATCGGGTGAAAATTACCTTAAAAAAGAAATCATGAATTCGTTCGGTAATTGAAAGAAAAACATCCTTTTCTCGAGATATGATAACGAGTATTAATGGAGAAATCACCTTATTACTACCGCTTAAAAGCGGTTACGTAAAAAATGGAGGAAGAAGGAAAAAATGGGCTTTGTTTCGTACAAGTACCTTCAAAAGAGGAATTGCAACTTTCCCCAAAAACTCGCACCTTTTATCTCGGTCTTCGTCGTAGACGGTCAACTCTAGAGTACAGTGGATGTCCGTTATGTGGCTGGAAAAAAACACAGACATTTTAATTCAAACATGCCAAACAGTACAGCAACCTGACCTGAACTGTACAACAATATGTAACAAAAATTTTAATTCAAACATACCAAACAGTACAGCTATCTGACCTAAACTGTACAGCAATCTGTAACAGAAATTTTAACTCAAACATGCCAAATAGGTGACCTAAACTGTACAGTAATATGTAACAGACATTTTAATTCAAACATGCCAAACAGTACTGCAATCTGTCCTAAACTGTACAGCAATTTGTAACAGAAATTTTAATTCAAACATGCCAAACAGGCGACCTAAACTGTACAGCAATAGAAAATTTAATTCAAACATTTAAATTCCCGGCAACAGAAATTTTAATTCAAACATGCTAAAACAATACAACAATCAGTCTAAACTGTACAGCAATATGTAACAGAAATTTTAATTCAAACATTCCAAAAAGTACAGCAATCTGACCTAAACTGTACAGCAATATGTAACAGAAATTTTAATTCAAACATGCCAAACAGTACAGCAATCTGACCTAAACTGTACAGTAATTTGTTACAGAAATTTTAATTCAAACATACCAAACAGGCGACCTAAACTGTACAGCAATATGTAACAAATATTCAAACAAGAATTTCGTGACGCTTACTTTTTAAAAGTTTTTAGTATAGACTTTTATTTAATTTGATTTGTTTTATGTTTCTAAATATGGAATTTTGTAATCCATTTTACACTCATTTCCTGATGTGTTAGAGCTTTTAGTTTGTTTATTCAAGATGATAATATAGCTACTTTATAAATATTTTCAGAACTGAATTGTCAGTTAATGAATTGAAGTAATGGAATTCTGATTTCATACCCATGGCGCCACCTGGAAGTGAATTTGAGAAAGAAAATTGATACTCAGATTCAATAATTTTTAATTACAAATTTTAAGTTAAAACTAAAAGTAGAAAATAATTAAAATAAAAAAAATTATATGTACGGATAATTAACGTACATAATGTGAAAAATACATAATATGTATTCTGTTGTACGTACTGTAAACAAAAATACAACTTTTAATTACGCTTTATTTTGAAATTCAGTTTTTGTGGTCGTAAGTTGTATTGGTCATAAGTCCAGTAGAAGATATAATGTACTGTCATCAAGAACACACAAATGTTCAAAAATTTTAAAACTCAAGCATGTCAAGAAGTGAGTGAGAAATCAATTACAAAATTTCATCTTTACAAACATGAAATAAGCCAAGTTAAATAAAAAACATACATGTCCAAATTTTTGCTATGCAATAAACAATCTGTTTTTTAAAAAGATAAATTAAGAGTTATATATCAACATGTAGCAGCATTGTTTTGATACCTAGTTTTTTTCCGGTCTGTGTGTATAAACTGCTAAACGTAAATTCCATTGCTAACAGACGCCTATCAGATAATGTAATCGTCTTTCTTACACCTTGTTTCAATTATTTTCAATTTTTTTCCGAATTTTTGTTCATTTCACTATATACGAAATGTACAAAGAGAATGTATTCTTCTCAATTTTCTTTCCGAAATCTTCGTTCTTTTCATTTTCTCCTACACGAAGTGTACGAAGAGAATGTATTCTTCTCAATTTTCTTTCCGAATTTTTGTTCTTTTCACTTTCTCGTGTGTGAAGTGTACAAAGAGAATGTATTCTTCTCAATTTTCTTTCCGAATTTTTGTTCTTTTCACTTTCTCGTATACAAAGAGAATGTATTCTTCTCAATTTTCTTTCCGAATTTTTGTTCTTTTAACTTTCTCGTATACGAAGTATACAAAGAGAACACATTCTCTGTAATCGTCACTAATATTCGACCTCGAGATTCAAATGGATATCCTTATTTTAAATACTTGGACCGATATGTTGCTTCAAAACGGGGCGTTAATAAAACTAAAACACCAGCGAACCAGCTGGTCGCCAAAGGCGGCTAGGATTGTAGGATCCTGGGGTTAAGGATTAAAAAAATTCAGTCATTGATATTGCACTCACAATGTAAAAATTTTGTTCCATTCTGGCGTGAGTGTTTTGTACTCTGTGTGCGTCTGCAGACGGGCATTGACCAGCTCCACGACGCAGAAGGGGTCACTCTTTCCGCAGAGGTCGGCCGCCGCAAGCCCCTGGGCTTTGTACACTGCGAAAACATAAAAATATTTTTTAGAGCATTCTTCGAATGAATAATTCGTTTTTTTCGTTGCACAACGTTTCAAAATGGATTTCTTACCTTTCACTATCAAATATCCGATGTCATATGGATCTTTGAAAGTATGATAAAGCCCCTGCAAAATGGAGATGGAAAAAATTACTCTGTAACCCATCTAATTTTAAAAAATTAACCTTATAATTACTTTTAAACCAGTAAGTTTTAAATATCCAGAAAATCTAAATACCAATTTTTGAACCAAAAAATTTATATCATCGTTTAATACTGAAATGTAATAACTAAGCGTAACATTTCACAATCATCACTAGAAAAATCAATTACTTCGAAGTTATATATAGACTTCATAGAAGATGTATTGAGTATGAAGTACGTTGAAAATGCTCTGCAATTTTGTGCTATTGGAGGTCTGAAAAAATATTTCAAATGATTGTTTTTAAAATTCTATATTCATTCTTCTTTAGTGTGTGTAAATTCAAATATGCGAGTCGAGTCGGGAAAGTAGGTGCCTCCTTGGGATTAAAAAATATGCCTACATAACTTTTAACAGAATAATTCTATTTATTTTTTAAAGAGCATATCTTAAACTACTTTTCACAATATTTTCTCCATTTAAGATATTTTAAATTTTTGAAAACTAGCTAATTATTCGCAAACGACTTCCTCTAAGAAATTTAAGAGATTTAAATAAATTAGATTTAATTTGTGAATTTTTAGAAGAGATATGTAATGTTCGAAGTATTAAAAACTATCGCACAAGAAATAAGAGGTAATCTTAGCATGCATTATCTGGTAGGCAACATCTATCAATATATAACACGTAGTAACTGAATAGTCCAATTCATGGAGACAGGTGGGCATTGTGTCACTGGATTGCATGCTTTTCTCTCACGATAAGAGCCAGAGGAATTAGTGCGACAGGAAAAGATGATCAGCATCTTCCCCAGATATATAGTGTGAGTTTGACCTACTCTGCCAAACGAAAGAGTGTGATGGAATATCCCATGAGGATCATAAAACCCTATAGCAACGCTGTCCCATCTCTAACCGTTTGCAAGTTATGGGGGATAAAATGATTTTGTTAAAAATCGTTAAAAAAATCCAAATTTGAAAAGATTTTGGCATATCTACATTCAGAAAGTTACATATTCTGAAAGAGCAGTTAAAATCCTTTAGGATGACACCATTTTCACCAAAATACCTGGATTTAAAGCCGAGTTATAAGCGCCGAAACGTTGGGGAAATGCAAAATCGAATTGTCGCCAAAATCTTTAATATTGAATACCGCAAACACCGTTCATGCTAAAATCTATCAAATTTACCAAAAACTTGTCCATTCTATCAGCTGCTTTCGAATGAGCCTACCGTAAACCATATCAGTGTTTTATTTCAGGAGAAATTTAGTCTTTCGTTGGCAATACATTACAGAAATCGGTGTTCGTCAAAATAGACATTCGACAAAAAGTCGCCAAGTGAAACGATTGTGGATAAAATATATGCAAATAGGTTTGAACATATCTGCATATCCGAAAGAGTTCATAGTGGCGTATTTGCATACATTTCATTCATCCACCATCGTTCCATGGCGACTTTTTGTCGAATGTCAATTTCGATGAACACCGATTTCAGTGATGTATTGCCAACGAAAGACTAAATTTCTCCTGAAATAAAACACTGCTATGATTTACGGAAGGCCCATTCGAAAACTGATAGAATGGACAAGTTTTTGGTAAATTTGACAGATTTTGGCTTGAACGGTGTTTGCTAATTCAATATTAAAGATTTTGGCGACAATTCTATTTTGCATTTCGCCTACACTTCGGCGCTTGTAACTCGGCTTTAAACCCAGGCATTTTGATGAAAATGGTGTCATCTTAAAGGAATTTGACCGCTCTTTTAGAATACGTGCTTATTTTGCGTGTAGATTTGCCCAAAACTTTTCAAATTTGGATTTTTTAACGATTTTTAACAAAATCATTTTATCCGCCATAACTTGCAAACGGTGAGAGATGGGACAGGGTTGCTATAGTGTTTTATGATCATCATGGGCTATTCCATCACCCTCTTTCGTTTGGCAGAATAGGTCAAACTCACCCTTATACATAGGTAGACACCAAGAAATTCAAGGCAGACTCTGACGAAGGTGAGCTCGAGTTGGTTGGACTTCGTTCTTGGTATTAGGGCCAATTTTCCCTTTCTTGTTCCGAGTGACATTGTCAAGTTTCAGTGACTAGTGTTGATTTAGTCAGTCGGATGAAATCCTTTGCTGTGTATTTGTGTTATATTCTAATTGCATTAATATTTCGGAATTTCTGTAGATTTTATACAGTTATAATAATTAGTTTGTGTCACCCGTTCTTCTTTAGACTTTCGTTGCAAAGTCGATGCCATAAGGTTGAATGAAGATAGAGAGAGAGAAGAAAAGTGGACTTACGTATTTGGCGATGAGGTCCCTCTGCGTGGCGGTGTCGAATGTGTAGGAGGCGAGGTCGGAGATGGTCTCGGTGCCCATGGTGCCGGAGATGGTGATGAGCAGGAAGAGCGAGCCGGCGCCGTCCTCCAGGTCCTTCCACACGGAGTGCGTCCGCTCCTCCTCGAAGCCGCTCAGGTCGATGGTGCACCTG
>BGPR01006499.1:31298-60103 GCA_013235015.1 Araneus ventricosus
TAATATTCCAAAATATTCTAGAATATTTTCAAATATTTCAGAATTTTCTAAAAACTTTTAGAACATCCCAGAATGACAGAGAATGTTCTGAAACGAGTAGAATGATGTATAATTTAAAATAATTTATATATATAATGATGCAGATTATTCCAAATACAATAATGTTAAAAAATATTCGAGGATGATCTAGAATACTCAGAATTGTTTTAGACTTTTAAAGGTACAAGACATTTCGGAAATGTAACAATATTCCAAAATATTCTAGAATACTACGTAAAGTTCCAGAATTTTAACCTTTAATAATGTTTCCAACTTTTTACCCCTTAGCAGCGATTGCGATACGGATGTCAACGTTCACAGTGCTTTTGTTCAGTTAGTCAGAAATAACAGATTCAAGTTTAGTTAAAATCAGTTCTGTGGTTTAGAAAAAGATGCGGAACAAACATACAGTATCTTAAATGTTTAATCAAATACTGAATTCAACGGACTTTCCTGGAAGTTCCCCAGGCCGCGGAGGCCTGGTGGTCAGATATCGGCTTCTATGCCGGAGGGTTCCAGATTCGAAACCCGATTCCACCGAAGATCCGCCGTGTATGTGGGCCTGTTTCACGTTAAGTCATACACATAGAGACAAACCTCCTCCCGCTGGTGTGGTGCGGAAGTTTGTAGAGGAGTATACCAGCTCAGGTGTCGTCCTCTGACCACGGTTCAAAATTATGAAGTCCGTCCGAAAATATCCATTGTGTTACTTCAAAACGGAGCGTTAACGTAACTAAACTAAACCTGAAAGTCCAAAAATCTTACCGCACGTTATACCACTATTTAAATATATGCATACAATTATCATTTTGCACACTTTTCGACTAGAAGAAGACATCCTGGTAAAACTGTATCTGTACCTTGCGAGGGCTCTAATCCGAAGTGAATAGAATTTACATTTTTTGGGCTTTGAAAGGATGGTACCGCAAAAAGTTTTAAGTTTCCTCAAACTAGGGTAGAAAGTTTTCTACTGAGAGAGTTTGCAATATTCAATAGAATAGAATTTGAAAATTGCAGTTTCGATGAAGAATTTGTTTGACTACATGACAATCCTGTACCATAAAAAGAAAAGAAAAGAACGGTTGAACTGTGAGGGAATATTAAACGGTAACATAAATCTCAATGAAATAATATACTGTATACATAAAGTGAAGAGCTTATATTAACCAAACACAAATCTTTCGGAACAGAATGCAGAAACAACACTTGTTGTTCTTTACCTTGGACTTGTACCTCTCGTTTCCAAGACTGAACTTAACGTAGGGGTCGCTGGTGCCATTCTCGTCCATGGCCAGCAAGTTCTTGCCCTCTACCAGGACGATGGTCACCACCGAGTCCCACATTTGCGTCTTCTGCCGCCGCACCATGGGGCTGGCCGAGGGGGTATTGAACCCCAGCCGGAGCAGGGAGCCCTTGTTGAAGAACTGCAAAGAAATACCCATCAGAAAAAAACTTTCAAGTGAGATAAACTATTCTATATTTTCTACTAAATGAGCTGTTACTAAATGATTAACCCAAAGAGAAATCCCGAATTAGTTTTCAAATAAACTAGGAGGCTTGTTTCTTCAGAGCAACCTTATTAATGGTTACTTCACCATATCAGTTGGGGTATTCCAGTGTAACAAGCTGGGCAGCTGTGTCCTCGTGGTTAAGTCTCGACTGCAGGACCGAAGGGACAAGGATTCGAGACTGAAATTCCGCATAAAGATCTGCTGTTTATACTGGCCTGGTTCATGTTCAATATTTGTAGTGCGGAAGATAGCTGTCGGGTCAGGTACTTTCTCGTCATCTGACCCTGGTTCAAAACTACGAGATCCGTCACATAACAGACCTTGACTACCAGGTCTACGATGATCGATAAGTAATTATGAGCATCAACAACAAAGCATATGTTTTAAATGATGACTCATCAATCGAAATATTAGAAGCTAACTTCTAATCGAAAAGTAGATATAAGTAGCTATATTTCCTTAAAGGGATTTGATGTTTAAAAGGGCAGCTTAGATGAAATTCTGACAGATAAAACACAAAAACATGCATAAACAAAGGCATTCACTACCACAGCGATCTAATCAGCAATAAACAGAATGAAATTAAATTAATAGAAAGGGCTTTGGTTTTTTTTGTTTGCAATTTTAAAACACAATAGAACTCTGAAATTCTAATAGTATTAGATCAACCCTTTGCACTCTTATGTCGAGTCAGACTCGACATTCTGAATGATGCATCTTTTACACATTCTTGTTTGATAGAGTTTATTATAAAAACCATATAACAGCAAAAACACACAGATTAATTTTTAGAAATTGAAACAAATTAATAGCAATATTTTCAGCTTCCTCAAGCGCTAAATCAATCCTTACATTCATACGTGTATAATTACGCATATTATTACCTTTCGAGTGCAAAGGGTTAATATCCCCAGTAGCACAAAGATAGTGTATAATATTGTAGGATATTGAACAATATTCGCAATATTGTACGATACTGAATAATATTCGCAATATTGTACAATATCGTATAATATTGTACGATACTGAATAATATTCTCAATATTGTACAATATCGTATAATATTGTACGATACTGAACAATATTCGAAATATTGTACAATATCGTATAATATTGTACGATACTGTACAATATTCGCAATATCGTACAATATCGTATAATATTGTACGATATTGAACAATATTCGAAATATTGTACAATATCGTATAATATTGTACGATACTGAACAATATTCGCAATATTGTACAATATCATATAATATTGAGCGATACTGAAATATTCGCAATATTGTACAATATCGTATAATATTGTACGATATTGAACAATATTCGCAATATTGTACAATATCATATAATATTGAGCAATATTGAACAATA
This sequence comes from Araneus ventricosus, assembly GCA_013235015.1. Lineage (NCBI taxonomy): Eukaryota > Metazoa > Arthropoda > Arachnida > Araneae > Araneidae > Araneus > Araneus ventricosus. The sequence goes on from BGPR01006499.1 coordinate 34,225, forward strand.
TTCGCAATATTGTACAATATCGTATAATATTGTACGATATTGAACATTATTCGCAATATTGTACAATATCATATAATATTGTACGATATTGAACAATGTTCGAAAATATAATATCGAACAATATTGTACAATATCGGGTCACATGTTGTGCTACCTGGGAAATTTAGAAAATAATGATACTAAATACATTTATGGAGGATTTCAAATAAATCGGGTACGATGTGTTTCATGAATCGATTTCGGAATATCTTGCTACTAACATATAGTACTAGGTTAAACTAACCTTGGTAGTATTTCTCTGGTACTTCTGAGCGTTACGCAGCATAGAAGGGGAAAAGAAACAAGGGAAAACTTAAATTTTTTAATGCGATTTTGAGATGCAAAACAATATAGAAATAATTCTGATTACTTTTTCATTTCTAGATTCCTTTAAATGAAACAATTCTCATGCCCCTGCTTCACATTTGCTTCGAAGTATCGCATTTTTAGAAATACAAGCTAAAAATGAGTTATTCACATTGCGCGTTACAAATGGGTACAAAAAGCAATATACTAAATACATCAAAATATCAAGTCTTCTATGAACTCTGATTTGGAACCCTAAGTACGTTAACCTTAACCCTGTTATTTCGATGTACCTTTTCTCAAAATCTGTCATAGATTCATGTTTGAAATTTTTTATGCAAGTAAAGTATATCTTTCTCATTTTACTGAAATGATTTGTTTTAAAAGAATTCAAAAGTTATTTTTTACAAATTTTTTTGTGTCAGAACAAAAAATGTGAAATTGGCCATTTCCATGTACCTTTTCTCAAAATCTGTTATGGATACACGTTTGAAACTTTTTATACAAGTAAAGTACACCTTTTTCATTATACTGAAATGTGCTTTTTTTAAAAAATAATTTAAAATTTTATTTACAATTTTATTTGTGTCAAAATAGGGTAATTAAATATTTTGTAAATTAAAAAAATTAAAAATTAACCAAAAGCTCATTTCAGTATAATGGGAAAGATGTACTTTACTTCTATAAAAAATTTCAAATACAGTAGAGTCTCCCTACAACGAAGTCTCTCTAGAGCGAATTTCTCCCTATAACGAAATTTTTAATCGGAATGTTAAATAACATTCAAAATATTCTCCATATAACGAAGTGGTTGTCTCCCTGTAACGAATTTTTTCAGAGGTTTATCTTTTCGATTTTTGTCATTTTTGAAGAAAGTTGATAATTTCTGTGCAACCAATTCGCTCACACGTGCCTGTTTCTGGAACCACTCACTCTTAAAAAGTACAAATTTTTCTGAAAATTTAATATCACGAAATGCAAAGCAATGTAAAATAACGGAATTTTTCAAGCAAAATAAACGTAAGTGCATACTAGTACATATTATTCTCTAAATTGGTGAATTGTCTTAACTTTTCAGCATTTTATTTATACAATAAAAATTAGTATAATTTTAACAAATTTATACTATATATTACTTCATTTTTAATTGAAAATCATAATTAAATACATTTGAACTTATCGCACCTATTGAAAAGTTTGGAACATTTACTTAAATAACAGCAAAAATCTCTAATCTCCGTATAACGAAATTTTCTCTATAACGAATTTTTCAATTGGAACCAAGCGATTTCGTTATAGGGAGATTCCACTGTATGTATCTATTACAGATTTTGAGAAAAGGTACATCGAAATGGCCAATTTAACATTTTCGGACTTAGGGTTCCAACTTACCTTAAATAAATGTGACAACACATTCCTGAAACGGAATTCTCATCTATTTAACAGTAGAGATAATAAAAACAGTTAAGAGGTGAAAAAGAATAATTTCACAGAGGATTATTGCAACTGTACTTACTGGACTAGATACTTTTTTTTATCAGGAAATGGTAGCGATTTTCACATCGAAAGCTGATATTTGATAATTAAACACTTTTAGTCAAATTGATTTGTTTCATCTTTGTGAGAAGAGAATTTTGTAAATCCTTTTTTCACTCACTTCTTGATATATTAGAGTTCTGAAATTCAGAACAACTGCGTATTCCCAGTGACAATACAATATAGATTCGCCTCGACTTACGACGAGTTCCGTTCCGCCTAACCAGTCGTAAGTCGGAATTATACTTTTCAACAAAATTTTCATCAAAACGTCTTATAAAAATTGTACAGATAAACATATAGAAAATAGTACATATAAACACACAATTTCAATCCATATACGTATAATTATTACACAGACTGTGAAAAAATACATAATGTGCACTCTATTGTACATGCTGTAAACAAAAATACTACCTAAAATTATGTTTTATTTTGAAATTTATTTGTTGTGTGATTGTAAGTGAAAATGGTTGTAAGTCAAGGATAAGATGTATTAAAATATTTTCAGAGCTTAATTATCAGTTAATTAATACATTTTAATTAAATTTCGATATCATACAAGATACCATATGGCTGTGATCTTGAGAATCGTATTGAATTTAGGATTCCATAATATTTATAATAATGAATTATGAAATATATTGGAGTACAAAAATGTAGAAATTAATTTTTAAAAATCATAAATATGAAAGTCAAAATAAAGACTTAAAAGCGATGGAAACATCAGTATAAAGAAATAAAGCGAAAATAAATATCATAAGAAAGAAATTTCTTAAATATTCATATTGTTACAAAGCTAAAGTTGTTTCCCGAGATGCTAATCTTAACGACAAATTTTCGACCTTATTGTTCTAAATTCTACCCTAATCAGCTGAAACTTACGAATCAAATAAAGAAACTGTTCATCTTTCGTCAACGACTGCTGTCTTCTTTGAAATCACAATTTTATTTTTTTCACACTTTTATATATATATATATATATTGTTACAAAGCTATAAAGTTGTTTCCCTGAGATGCTAATCTTGGCGACAAATTTGGTGACTTGGCGCAAAGTTGGCGACTTTGGCGACAATTGAATTTTCTAGGAAGACCTCGAACTGTCAACCTATTTCTACTGGCTTCATCAACTTTCTGGAGCTTACGTCACTTCCTACGTAAAGACATCACTTCTTGTTGATAAAGTATAAAAGCGAGCTCTCAAGACAAGAGAAGTTGGTTGGATTTTGACCAGCAAGCAAGCTGCCTATCTAACAAGAAGCCTTTGAGCGCTGTGTTGAGATTTATTGGTAATCTCTGTTGTAGATTTTTACAAGTGCTGTTTTAATACTTGTGCTACGTTTCTTTTCTTGGAATATTTGTAAAATAAAGAGCTTTCTTTTTTTAAATTCTGCTTATTGGACTGCATTCACGTACACCCACAAGACGATTCGTTAAAATGCAGCTTAATGGTTTTCCTACCACTTACACTATGGTATCGTGGTTTATCCTCTAGTGCTCTTTTAATGTACGTGAGGGGCACGTTAATCTCGTAGATGAGTTGCGCCTGATTACGTTTTTATTTTTGATTTCCCAAATTTTTCTCAATATTTCTTTTTATAAATCTGCAAAAGTTCGTATACCTGTGTTCTAGTCCCTAATTCAATGATACTGATCATTATCTATAATATACCCATCGAGAAATTTCTGTGACGTTGGGAACAGTTAAAAATAAATCCGCCCCTTTGGTCTGTGTCAATATAGAACGGAACGAATCAGATTTCTTTTATGGTGCCAAAATTGTTCAAACAAATCAGACAGGTTTTTTCATGTATAAAATAGCTGACATCAGAAGTTTTACTTCTTTTTTATTATGCTGATTCAATCCTCGCATCAAGGACCAGAAAATTAGTATCAATTGATACATGAGTTCTGATTTTCATGCTTTCGTTTTTGTTAAAAGGGTTCTTTCTTTTTCGTATTTAAAAAGATTTGAATTTGTGGTGCATGCTATTGGTAATATTTTTTTGTTTTGTATTTTGTTATGCATTTTTTTCTGTTCGTGAATTTTGCATTATTTTTACTCGGATAAAACGTAATTGTTGAAAGTAAAGTTATTAACAAAACGAAAGTTAGTGGTTCTGTTTTTCATGATTTTTTAAATTTCTTAAGAACTGTGCCAATGTGAATGAGAAAAATTCACAAATTTTCTAGTTTCGAATAAATTGTTTAAAAAATGTCGAATTATTTAAGGCTCTCAAAGAAAGCAGTTGTAATTTCTAAGGAACCTTACTGAAAAACAAAAGTCAACTTCTTCCTGAATTCCTGGATATTTTGTTAGTTGAAACTAAAAGGAATTACAAAAAGTTATTCAAAAACGCAAATACGACTTTGTATGACCGAATAGTTCGGTTTGCTAAGCTTTTCTTTAAGCCAAAGAATAAATTTAGCTTTTAATCTCACAAATGGAGTTGCGCCTGAATGTGTTAGCATTTGTATTACGCCCGACCAAATGTTAGAAACTATGTTTCCACTGCGCATGCGCAGTTCAAGCTCTTATGTTGGTGCCAGTAGAAGGCTAAACAATATAATGAAAAAATTTTAAAATTAAAATGAGAATATCCGTTGAAGCAAAAGATTTAAAAAAAACCGCCAAAAGTAAATTTTCTCCATAAGTTATAATTAATTTTTGAAAGAATCATTTAAAATTTAGTTACACATTATTAATTATATAATTTTAATTATTTCTTTCTTACGACGTAGTCATCAACAAGTGATATAAAATTTTTTATGTCATAAGTATTAATAATTTTTTCAAAAATAATGAAGAAAAGTTTTAATGAAAGCTTTGTGACAATTTATTAGTAGTTAATTTTTCATTAGTTAAAAACATGAACATAATTTTATACTGTGCAATATATCATCTAGTTAAAAATAAAAATAAATATTGTAAAATTGATTAAAATTCCAATTTGCTTAGAATATTTCCTTCAGCATCTCACGTTTTTACCATTTTGTTTTGAAGTTCGTATTTTTTACTAAAAAATATTTTCTGCACTTTAGAACTCTAATAAAAGCTTATTTTTTAAAAAAACTTCTTTATTTCTATTACATTGAAAGCTTATAATTAATAATTCAGTTTAAATTTGCCCTGTGTAAAGCGGCATTTACCTTGCGTTAATCTTCCTGGCGATTCCTAATTTTCCAGAACATTACTTTTTAATGAAAGAAAAGCCCTGTTTAATCTTTGGATTGTGACAAGGCAATGAATTATGCTTAAAGAACAGCCCGAGTTAGTTATTTACGTCTAAGAAAACCATTTATTCTGATTGCGTAAAACCCTTCATTAATTATTACCCCAGATAAATGGTAACTTGTCACCAAACCAGCCTCATGAGAACAAAGCCATTGTTTGATTTTTTGCTATCGACCAAAATCTTTTACAAGAAAAAAAGGCTTAATGAATGTGGTATCGTACAGATAAGGATATTGTATTTAAGAATTTTCTTTCAAGCTTTACTTCTTAAAGATTCATTTATTTTTGTTATAATTGGGTTTTGTTTCTGATTTCTTCTGCCATCTTACTAGTTCATTAGTTTAAATAATGGTTTACGCCATGCTATTTTTAGAAACAAAAGACACAAACAGTTACAATGTTAAAAAAAAAAGGGGAGACTGTCTTTTTCATACAGCCGCTTATGTTAAAGGCTTAGGACTACTTTTTATATATATATATATATTCACGTGACTCTTTTCCTATTTTAAATTTTTTTTGTAACTTCTGTTGTTACCCTTTATCTCTAAAATAAGACACTGGTTATGTTTTTAACATATGCAGTTACCGAGATATAGAGGATCTCCATGCAACGTTTTCTGTGGCGCTTCGGCGTGTGAATCAAATTCCTTCCCGAGACCCCAATGGGAGGAACGTAGTCCTACGTTAAAATAATTATCCACTATGTTTTTAACTCAGATTTTTCCTCATACAGTAATACCCAAAAGTTATACGGTAGGTGGGACCGATGCAAAGCGCATAAGTCTGGGTCTATCTTTGCGTATAAACAAATGTGATTCTTAATTAATTACAGGCAAGGTCTAGGAAAATAACTGTTTGGAATAAAAGTATATAATAAAGAATGTAGTTTTCATACATATGAGTACAAAGTAGTACATATCAAAATAAAAATGGTTCATAAAATGGGTTTTTTCAATGGTGTTGGTTTCATTCGAGGGTAAGTTATTAAGTAAGTCACAAAAGATAAGAAAAAAATACTTTACCATGATGATCACTAGGAAACAATTTTATTTTTCAACGTAATCTCCACCAATGTTGATGCACTTATCCCATCGTTTTATCGGCGCCCCAATTCCAGCTGCATAAAATTCTTTGGGTTGCTGTCCCATCCACAGTACGACTTCGTGTTGAATGTCGTCATCATATGCAAATGTTTGCCTCCAAGATGTTGTTTTGTTGGACCAAACAGATAAAAATCGCTTCGAGCTAAGTCTGGTTGGTCAGTGCTACAGCATCCATCTTACAGCCCAGACTTATCACCAAGCGATTTTCATCTGACGACAAAGATGAGATGATGACGACGTTCAACACGAAGTCCTACTGTGTATGAGACAGCAACCCAAAGAATTTTATGCTGCTGGAATTGGGGCGCTGATAAAACGATGGGATAAGTGCATCAACATGGGTGGAGATTATGTTGAAAAATAAAATTGTTTCCTAGTGATTATCATGGTAAAGTATTCTTTTCTTATGTTTTGTGACTCACTTAATGACTTACCCTCGTATAATCTAATAAATTCGTTTGACGATTGAACGACTTATTTGTCTTATGTAAAATCTCTTCATAGCAAATTAATATAATATATATTCTTTGCCTTGTAGCTAGAATATGTTACACATTAGAGTGTGTTGTCTCCAAAATATGTAAATCTTTTTTAACTGAGTCGACATTTTCTATCAAGCCTTGCAATTGTCATTTGCTGTTATGGTGGATCTGAGTCTGAGGTTTCGACTCTCTGTGAGCTCAATCGACTGTCATCTCTTTGCTATGAATAACAGCTCGCTGGCATCATTGCTATGAATAACAGCTGACTGACATCATTGCTATGAATAACAGCTCACTGACATCATTGCTATGAATGCTCACTGGCACATTGCTATCAATTTCAAAATCTTATTTCTTGGAAAGATCGACAACTTCTAATTACAGCTTCGATTTGATCAGCTTTTGGCTCATTTTTGAAAACGAATGGACATGTTTTCTGTTTCTGTGTACCCTACCTGTCCCGCAAGTTTCTCACAGTGGTGCACCCTTTATTTACAGTGTTACTTGGCTAATTCGAACTCTTTTAATTCGAATTTGTTGCTAATTCAATTAATTCCTCCAACGACATTTTAAAGAATAGAGTAATTCATTTTTATTTAAATAACAATTAATTGATAGAGCAATTTATTTTCATTTAATTTCATTAATAAGAATAGTGATTCTTTAAATTTACGATAAATGTGTTAAGCTTGCACGAAGTACTGTACATATTTTCGATGATAGACTTTTAACTAACAACATAACAACACAAAAAAATATTAGTGATAAAAGGAGCATCAGATTTCAACTATTTATAGGGTTGCCATACGTCCGTATACAGGGTTCCCACTTATATCTGTTACAGCCCCTTAACTTCTAAACAGTGACAACTTATACCATAAAGTTGGTGTCTAGGTACAGTAAAAAGGCTATGCGCTACTCGATGAGACAACTTACAACGCCATCTATCGGCAAATTTTGGAATTAGCGGTCCTATCTCGTAAACGGTGGAAGATAAGAGAAAAAAGTCAATTAGAAAGATGTAGAGCACTCTCGATTTAGTACGAAAAGATACCTTACGCACATTAGCACTAAAGAAATGTAAAAAATAAACATTTGTTTGATTGTGATTTTCAACACTATGGCGTCGTGAAACGCGAGCGAAGCGAGTAAAGACCTTCTTATGGGGATACATAAAAGGGCAGGTATATGCGACCCCTCCTGCAGGATCTTCGACGTCGCATTACTGATGCTTGTGCCTCCGTAACACCAGCCATGTTGCACAATGTGCAGCGAGAAATCCAGTCCAGAGTGCAAATGTGTACAGTGGCTAACGGAGAGCAGTTTGAGCAATATGAATAAATGATCCAGAAGACAGGGACGTGTCTCAGTTTCTTTCTTCCAATCTTTATGACATGACAATTTTCGAAATCTTGACCAAAAAATGTTCATTTTTTGCATTCTGTTTTGAGTATTAATGTGCGCAAGGTAGCTTTTCGTACTAAATCGAGAGTGATCTACAACTTTTTAATTGACTTTTTTCTCGTATCTTTCATTGTTTACGAGATAGGACCTCTAATTCCAAAATTTGCCGATAGATGGAGTTGTAAGTTGTCTCATCGAGTAGCGCATAGCCTTTTTACTGTACCTAGACACCAACTTTATGGCCTTAGCTGTCACCGTTTAGAAGTTAAGGGGGTGTAACGGATATAAGCGGGAACCCTGTATACGAGATTGTCACGGTATTTCACTACTCAGTTCCGTATTACTATTTGTCCCGTTTTCTCCCTTATATTGATTAGATGTAATAAAGTTATTCGATTACGTATTTGCCATTCCAGCTCACAATGAAAACTTGAACGAGATCCTAATGTCAACTCAATGGTCGGACAAAAGAAACAGATTATCAGTGGAGACAAATGAAGCAATTTGGATTTGTCATTATACAGTCAGATAGACTTATATTATTAGATCAAGTCTAATTAAAGATCTATCTTAGTCAATAGACTTATATTATTATTATCATTATACAGATAATTCGAAGTTGAAAGGACCAAAGAAAAAGTCCGAAATATCCAAAAATTCGAATTGCATATATTCTCTCAAACAGAAGAGATAAATAAAAAAGATTAACCCCACGATCAAGGATTTAACACATAAACTTTATCTAAGAATACTGCTACATTTTTTTTTCATTAAATCAAACATTTTTTTCTAGTTTAATTAATCATCACTGTTAAAGAAAGGCAGATATTTTTAATTGCTTCTGTGATTGAAATCTGAAAATGCAGACAGGCTTTGGATGACCAATCAATAGTGAATGCAGTAGGGAGGGGAGAGGGTAACATTAGAGGGTGGGCAGAAAAATACTCGCAAATCAACGCATTGTGACATTTCAACCCTCGCTTTTCTTTTCCTTAGAAAGACCGTTAAAAAAAATAATGCACCTTAGCTGGGAAAAGTCGCAGGAACAATTTTTACCGTAATATTTTAAGGGCAATCGTACGAAAAAATAGAATTATCCACGATTTTTTAACATTATTTTAATACAGAATTCTGGGGACCGAGGAAAAACTTCGAATTATCGAGACTTTCGAATTAAACAAGTTCGAATTATCCAGAATTGAGTGTAGTTCTAAAATGACTCGCTCCCAATTTTACAATTATGTGAAAGAAGAAAATGATATAACTAAGAAAGTAAAAGTTTACAATATGGCTGTGCTAAAAAGGATTCGCCTTGAATCTTTTTCATTATTCTATGTGTTCATTTTATTAGATTGCTTAGACTTTAAGGACTTTTTATCAAAATAATATACACCATTACCTATTCACTTTTTGTGTTTTATTAATTTAGCACTTAAACGTCCCTTATCAACGCCTGGCAATTATGGCAACCCTAACTATTTAGAATTAGTTCAGACTGCTGCATTGAAATTTTAGCCTGTTTTATTTATTTAGCACATGAACGTCCCATATCAACGCTTGGCAATTATGGCAACCCTAACTATTTAGAATTAGTTCAGACTGCTGCATTGAAATTTCAGCATGTTTTATTTATTTAGCACATGAACGTCCCATATCAACGCTTGGCAATTATGGCAACCCTAACTATTTAGAATTAGTTCAGACTGCTGCATTGAAATTTCAGCATGTTTTATTTATTTAGCACATAAACGTCCCTTATCAACGCCTGACAATTATGGCAACCCTAACTATATAGAATTAGCTAAGACTGCTGCATTGAAGTTTCATGATAGAAAAACTTATTGTATGTTTCTTGCATCGGCAACGATATCGTGGTTTAGATTACGGAATTCCGTTTTGTGAGAAATTTTCACTTGCACTTCCACATCATAATTTTGGAAGAGAAATTATAATTTAGAAGATGACATAACCGAGAAATTTTTTTAAAGAATTAAGGGAACGAAATAAGAGAGGAAAATTCGCTCTGACTGCTTTAAAAAAGCAATGGTGAATGAGAAGAGAAAATTTAAATGGGGGAAAGAGAAAAATTTAAAATTAGAAATTACGTTGCACGTTACCCTCAATAAAAAACTGTTGCTGGCTTAGCAAATAAGAAGAAATGGACAGAGAAAAAAAATTAGCACGAAATTGTGGGTGACAATTTGATTTGGTGGGTAATACAGAAAAACGCGCGTAGCACAATGTAGCTAACAGAGGTCAAACAGGATTTTCGAAAAAAAAATTAAACACCCAGATTGGTAGGAACTGGATTAAATCTCTGATTCCTAAGACCACTGGAATAGAGAGACCTCAAAATATGGGAACGCCCGAGTTTCTTTTTCAAAAATAAGGGAAATTCACTTCCCATCTCAAAAATCGCGATGACAGTTGGCGCTCTCCGAATTCTAAGAACCAACTCCCCTGTTCCCCAAACCCTTCTGGGCGAGCCACTCTAACGAAGAAAGCGCGCGCTGCGGGTGTGAAATTAACCACACTTAACGAAAGGGGGTGGAAACTTTACAGTGATATTCGGACGTCCACCGTCTTTTGCTTGAAGGGCCGATTGGGACGATCCCGTATGGATAAAGTTAATCCTTCGTCTTTTGACGGTAGGGAAATTATCAAAGACGACATGCATCGCAGTTCTTGGACGTTTCCTCGAACTGGGGATAGTTGGATCGTAGGCAGGTCTTTGTAACAACTCGTTACGAATCTGGGGTAATTTATCAAAGAATCTAATAGAGGTGTTCTTAATAAATTTGCATCTAGATCTCCTAAAATCTCTTTTGTGATTGGTTGCTTTCCCTCTCTTGCACCTTCAGTGCGGAGGTGCGAAAGAGCCTTAGATAGATGCTATAATCATGTGATGTTCCGTTTGTTTGCTGATGAACTCACCTGTTCTTTCTCTTCCTGAGTTTTGGGGATGAGTGTGAGGGTGAGGAAGATTTGGCCCCAAGACGGACTCGTCACGTCTGGTTTCCCGGATTCTGTGAGGGTGACGGCTAAGTCTGTGGGCCTAAAAGTAAAAATCACATCGTAAGGCACATGCTGAAAGAATTCTGGAACTTTATAAATGATACAAAACTTCAAAACGCATTCTAAGCATTGTCTTATGCAATCAAGATTACCTCTTGATCTCACGAATTTTGTTCAAGTTATTGAATAATAGAACTGTTCAAATTTACGATTAAAGCAAAATTATTTAATTTGAACTTATTTAAATACACGATTCTTTACATTTTTTTCTTCAGTTTCAAGATCTAAAAACAATAATGAAAAAATGTTCTGTATTATAAGTTTTTAAAAGAAATCGCCGTCTTTATATAACGCATAAGTAAAGCGATGGCAAAGGAGCTTTATCTAACATTGCAAATATACAGAAATGTTTGCAGTTTCAATCTAAAAAGGAAATGTATACACTTTCAGTTTTCAGTGAGAGCGCAGTGGCCTGATGGTAAGGTCTCGGCCCTGGCACCAAAGGATTTCAGGTTCGAAACCTGATTTCACCAAAGATCCGCAGTACATGCCAGCCTGTTACACGGCAAATCTAACAGTGAGTGTTAAACGTGCACCCATTGGTAGGGTTCGGAAGCTTGGAGAGGGGAGTGTCGTCCTCATCATCTGACAATGATTCAGAAGTTTGAGGTCCGTTCCAAAGTAGCCCTCCTGTAGCTTCAAAGCAGGACGTTAGTATGTATAACTATACTGACCTTTGGTGGTACATACCTCTACATCTGGGTGGTACGTACAAATCCTCTGTCGCTTACGGGCTGGTATAGCCATTATGCCCCAACGATTTCATTCCAATTGCGGATACAATCTGGCGATTGTATCTGCAATCGATTGTTAATGTGGGTAGAGAAGAACATTAAGATGACCACCGGCTGTCGTAAAAGACAGAAGTGCCAACCTGAAAGAGGCTTAATAGGAATACCTCTATAAGGGATGGGAAGCCTGCAATTCACGGTAATCACCGTTCCAAAAGGAGATTTTGAGGGTTAAAAACATTCATATGATTATTTGTTGAAAGTAGTGTCTAGCTTCTCGTGTAACTTCTCCAATCATCCGGTCCACCCGTAAAATAAACTCAGGGTAAAAGTCAATAGAAATAATTGCATCACGTAGATGCTTTCATGATCTCGAATATGAAGCGTAACGGTTTTGTTAGAGAAAGTATTGTAATTAAAGAGAATGTATTCACAAAAAGAATATTTGACATTGAGATTTTTAGTCATCTTCACGCTCCCTGGAAAGTGCATAAAATCCACTTTTGGAGTTAAACCTCTCTGTCTGCCCATTCCATTTTGAGGCATCTACACGCTCCCTGCAAAGTGCATAAAATCCACTTTTGGAGTTAAACCTCTCTGTCTGCCCATTCCATTTTGAGGCATCTACACGTTCCCTGGAAAGTGCATGAAATCCACTTTGAGAGTTAAACTTCTCTGTCTGCCCATTCGCATGCAAACACCGTATCTCAAAAACATAATCAGTTACGTGGATGAAATTTGGCATACGATTTTACAAGACAAATTGCAGATCAGAATAAATTTTGGATCAAATGCATCAAAGGGTCCGCATTCTATGAGTCAGTTTTTTCGTAGTTATGCGAACGCGGTAAATGTAAAATGCAACAAGTTGGATAAATGAAATTTGGTACTAGGAAATTCCATTTTACAGTGTTTATGGGAACAGGAAAACTCAAAAATGGAACGGGCTAGATGATTAAACTTTGATATGTGGTCTTTACACCAAAACTGTTAACCTGTATCAAATTTTGCGCAGAAACCATATACTGGAGGAGCGATTGTTTCAAAATGCATTCTCGATTCCCTTCACTGAAGGACGAAGCTCAACTCAAAATGCGTCATATAGTGGAAGTATATGAGAAAGTGGAGGGGAGAGCACTCACCTGCTGAGCTCTAGCTGCGTGAGGTCTATTTGTGCGGCGCCCATGTAGTCATCCTGGAAGGCGAAGTCGTAGTCGTAGACCCGGATGTGGAGGGGCTCGAACACGTCGTCGACGGGGATCGTGAAGAACTCGTCCCAGTACGGCTCCAGCGTCCGGTTCACCGTCCGGCTCTTGTACAGCTGCTTGCCGCTGATCTTGAACTTCACGTAAGGGTCGCTGGTGCCTGCAACAGAAAGGCGAAGTTAAGAAAACCACATTAATTCTGTACTTTATGCTCAGAAAAGTTTGAATTTTAATCGCTTAACTCGCCCGAGAATATTCGTGAATCGATTTATCGCATTTTTAGTATTAAAAATAAAATTGAATCATTAATTAGATTTATAATTTTAAGCAAAAATTACGTAGAATATATAAACATCTCAAGTTTTATATGCCTTCTGAAATGAATGAACCTATCACCTAAGCGACAGCCCATTTTCAAAACAGAAGGAATCATTTTATAAGAGAGCAAACAAAATGAAACTCTTAAGGGGTTAATGTGGTACTTCTCAGTGATTCTTTGCAAAAATTTCATTTGTTTTTTTCATTTAATCACGGGCTATTTTTTATATCTCTATATACGTATGTAACGTTTGCATACAAGTCCAAAAAGATAGAAAGGAAAGTAATTAGTTTTGTAAATCTATAACAACAGCATGGCTTATCAAACTGTGTATGGAGTTACCTAAAGGTGATTTCTACGTTACTAGGGGCAAAAGCATCTATAGGATCCATTCCACACTAGGCAATCCACAGAGCATATTCGTGTGTAGAATGGAACAAGTTTTGCTTAGATATCTTTAAGGATGAGGCAGTCGGAACTTCAGTTCGAGTTCGGAAGATTGAATTACGCTGAAGTAATTTATTTTCAATACAATTTTACGAAGTGATTATAAATCAATTTGATCGATTCAGTTACATCAACGTCCTGTTTTGAAGCTAAATGAGGACTATTTTGGGACGGACCTCATCGTTTTTTAAACCGCGTATAAGACTGACGAGAGGACGGCCTATGAGCCATCAGCATCTCTCCAACCTTCCACGCAACACCAGCGGGAGAAAATGTATTCTCGACAGATTTTACATGGTATCGAACTTTTGGCGCTAGACCCGAAGGCAAGACTGTGCCACGAGGTTCTGTACAACTTCTTCAAAAGTTTGTACTTAAAAATAATATTTGTACAACTCTTACGTATGAGAAAAATGAGTAGATTTTATAAGCAGGGTCAGAGGAAAACATCTTACTACAAGGAAGAGAAACTCCTCCCCAAAAAATTTGCTATAACGCTTTGAAGTGCAAAAAATTTCAGTACCGTCAGTATCCAAGTGCACTCTTAAAAAGTCAGATATGAATTTTGAGAAGCGTAACTGAAAAAATGGCGACAAATAGAAACTCACTCCGATCCTGTTGACTGAAACAGCGTTCCCTCAGCAATGCGCTCAATGCAGAAAGGCCGATGGCAATCCTTTGACGCTGAAATGATCCCACAAATTGAATTTCTCAACTCATGCGGCCGAAAGCTGCTATTACCCGCGTACGTGTACCGTATGAATTAGTTATGATCATATTAAATGTAATTAAAAAGATTATCTCGAGCGAGAATGAATTCGACCGTGAATAAAAAATCCGCAAGTATGCCCTTGAAGGGGATGAAACTGCCATAATGGAGAGAAGTTAACCAGAAGTAGAGCAGCAATTGTGAATTTTTTTAAACATTGAATTGACGGTTCGCGAGTTTTCATAGGGTACAAAGTGCTGTTTTCGGAAGTAAAAAAAGAAGCCTTATTTTTTGCTGCATGTGGTTCATAGATAATCAAATGGGATATTTTAAGAGAAAAAAACTCAGTATTTCGAAATAAAATTAAGAAGACTAAGAATACGTTTTTGTGACTGCAATATAATTTCGGCATTTAAATAATTCCTAGTGCTACCATAAAAGTCTCTTTTCGGCAGTCTTTTTTTGCATAGGCGCTGAAATCTTTTTGAAAACAAAAATTTAACAGTATCAATACCATTTTTAAAGCAAATTATTAATAATAAAATGGAAAAATACCAAAACAGCACGCTTTATTAGTATATATAATGCAGGAAATAATTTTTTAAATCAATTTTTTTAATTTTTAAAGATTTCTTAAATTTTTAATTTTTTAAATTGATTAAAAAATATTTAAATTAAAAATATATTTAAAATATTTTATATTTCAATGAAAAATATTTAAATATTTAAATTTTTTTAAAGTTTTTTGCTGTTTTAAAGTAAGTAGGAAAATATATTATTATTTCCTCAGATAGAAACTTGTTTGGCTACTACTTACAGTAATATTTTTTAAAAAATAGTTTAAAAATAAGGTCAGTTTTTTTTGCAGTGCAAAATTTACACAGATTGGACTACAAATAATTGCCTAACTATTAAAAATTATTGAACTATTAAAAAATTAAATTATTGGAAGAAAATAAAATTATTTTTAAAAAATTATTGGAAAAAATTAAAATTAAATCATTGGACTAAAACAATTTAAATGTTTTAAAATATAAAACTATTAAAATTTTAAATTATTGGACTATCGAATTGAATTAGAGGAATAGCCTAGAAAACAGTTATAATGACTAGCAGTGTTCATAAATTGGAAGTGGAATGAGCCAGAACAAAAAAAAAATGAGATAAAAAAAAATCAAATGTTAGTTTAAAAAAGAAAAACAGAGGTCGCATGATTTTACATCGTATGCGAGGAAATAAAGTAAGAGAAAGAAATGATACAATGTATTAGATGCCATACTAGCGTTCATACATTGCGTGCTGTTATGAATTTAAGAATTAAGAAATACTTTTGTTTTAATCGAGGTTAAAGAAATTGGTAGTACAATATGAGAAGCAATATCCTTAATTATACCTGTGACGTAATATTTTTTCTGCTTGAAAGTGTATTTCTTAAAAATTTAGTTACATTGTATTGAAGATAAAGAAACTACAAAAAATAATTCTACTTTATTTTTATTGAAATTACTTCTCTATCAATGTTCATTACTGGCAAGTTTTTATCACATTTTCATCCACAATCTTTCGATCTTCCGTGATTTTTTATTGCAGTAAGAAGCAGTGAAACAGATTTATTTTTCTTAATTTTAATTATATTCCTTCTTATGAACGAAATTTATAGACGCTCTTTCCTGCAATAGGAATATGCATCATTTTTTATGCGGAAACTTTTGTTCGATAGAAATAAATCTTATTCAACATACACAAACTGTTTTTCTAAAGAAATCCGAGGCATCTGAAAAAGTTCGATATATAGAGATTCAGAGTTCGATATATGGAAATTCAAAATCCTGAGAGGGGTTCGACTGCACACATTTGGAGAAGTAGCTGTTTTCATTGTTTTAATGAACGAAATACACAAACTGTTTTTCTAAAGAAATCCGAGGCTTCTGTAAAAAGTTCGATATATAGAGATTCAGAGTTCGATATATAGAGATTCAGCGTTCGATATATAGAGATTCGAAATCCTGGGAGGGGTTCTACTGTGCACGTTTGAAGATATAGCTGTTTTCATGAACGAAATATACTAACTGTTTTTCTAAAGAAAATCCGAGGCTTCTGTAAAAAGTTCGATATATGGAGATTCAGAGTTCGATATATGGAAATTCGAAATCTTGGGGAGGGGTTCGTCTGTACACATTTGGAGATATAGCTGTTTTCATGAACGAAAACAGGAAAAATTCGAATTCATCATAGTTCAAAGTCTATTTTGCAACGGATAGAAATCTGTTCAGTTTTGCAAAGAAAATAAATTTAATTAAAAATACACTTTTATTGGTGTACTAAACAGCAGAAATTTTTTATTTTAATTATTTTCTACTTTTTAACTTTGAGATATCATTAGATTTTGTCATTGAATGACAGGTCAGACTCATCATTGTAGATGGAGGAGTTTCAGAAACCCTGCTATAAAACCATTTCAGGTAATGTTCGTAAAATCAGCACTGCTCTTAATTACTTTACTTACATTTTACTTCCATTTCCAAAAAAAACTTAGTATTTTCATTTATAGAAGTTGACGCAACTTTATTATACAACATTATTAACATAACTATTACGTTATCATTACATATATTAAATAGTTACCATTTCTCTCAATTTATTTTCTCAAGTAACTTTTCTAGAAAAGCAGAAAGTGGACGAACAGTGTCCGAAAAAAAAAATCAGAAAAAAAAAATAAAAAAAATCAACCCATTATCATCTCGAAAACTGTCGTTAATACCTTTTCCGACCACTTAGTCTGCGATCCCATTTAAGCTCCTAATGATTAAATTATTCTAGGAAATAAACTTATCTTAACTAGTAAAATTACACTGTAAATTTAAAAAAGATGTCCATAAGAGTTAAAAGTTCCACTACAGGCCATTAGGTGGAAACGTGAATCCCGAAATCCCTTTACTCCGAACTAGCATTTAAACATTGTATGATAAGATAAAGAAGTGAAATAGGATAGAAAAGCTTAAATAACAGTATTTTCAGAGGATTAATTTAAAAACTATATAATGCATTATCATGCCGATTATTTTTCTTTTACATAAAATCAACCAAATGTGTTTTTTCTCAATGACCCGAATTTTCTAGATTTGCTATTCGTTTACAACCTTTTTCTTTTAAAGAATCATTTTTAAAATTATACTTATGGAGCCAGGTAAGTATATAAGTCAGGTTCTTTAATCTCTACTACTAATAAAGGAGAATGTGTGTGTGTGAGTTTGTGTGTTTTGGTCCACTACAGGGCAGACCGCTAGACTTAGAACTACGAGATTTGGCACAAACATACTTTGAAGGGTGGGAATGTGCACCTTGGAGCCCGTTTTTTGGAATTTTAATTAATTAAAAACTAGGCAAAATTTCGGCGTTTTCCCTTAACTTCCGAAACTATTACAGCACAAGAATAATTTTTATACCATCTGAAAGTGCATAAATTGAGCTTTCCAAAGATATGAACTAAATTTTCATACAATGTTTTCTTGAATTTTAATAAATTTTAAAAAATATTTTTGGCTTAGTTTACGACAATACTTTTCAATGTTGCAACGCTACTCAAACCATTCTCATTGTTTAAACAAACATTTAATTGCAGATTTCTCTTTCATTGTTGTAATCAGAGATAGGTTCCTAATACATTTTGCTTTCATATTTTGTTTTAACAAGAGTTTTGTGAAATCTGTAAACCTGTAATCTGTAAACCATCCGAGATATTGCTTTGCTTACATTAAGAAACATAAGCTGAAAGGTTATGGTTGCTATTTTTTTTATTCCTTTTTCAACGTATTTTAATCCAGCTATCACGCCGCTGACCATAAAATGTGCTGCGTTATTTTAATGTTGAAATCAAATGCATATTTTACAAGAGGAATAAGAAAGTGAAGATAGTGCCGATAACGTGGAATTTCAGGTTGCATGACATGGTCAGTTATTTGACTCCATTAGGAACATTTATGTAGACAATGAACAGCAGAAGTCCAAAGTCACTAATAGAAAATGGGTTAAATATCTATCACAATCTGAAGTTTAAAATTACGTTGTTAAGAGAACCATGAATATAAAATGATGCAAGATTGAATTGAAATCATATTCCCGGCAAACAAACTGGTCGCCGAAGGTTGCTTGTTATGAAATATAGGGGAGAGTCGTCGAATTTGGACCGGTGCGGCGCCTATTTAGGACCGGTATTAAAAATTCAATTCGATTAAATATTTGGGTCGTAAAGTAGGCGAATTATGTTGTAACGATATAAATGGATGATAATCATCTTTAAGAGAAAGAGTTACGTGGTTACAGTTAGAGGAAATGTGTTCAGATTTATCTATTATCAAATAACTAGAAAATAACCCGCTATGGTATGACGGATGCAAATTGCCTCTTCATTCGAGAGATTTCCCGTCAAATTTGACGTGTTTAAATAAATATATATGCGAGAGAAATGCTTAACATTGATTGAAAATAAATAAAATAAACGTAGGTTTTATGACAGGAAATATTTTTTAATTTACATATTATTTACATATTTCTTCATTCAAAAAACCTCTTGGTAAACAACATTCCGTGTGAAATATTTTTCGTTGTTTAATAATTTTATTATAATTCAATGAAATTCTCAGCTTGTCAAACGTAAGTCAAAAGTTTAAATTTGAAAGGAATTCTTTTTCGAAATTCTAATCAAAACAAAGCACTTCTCTGCTTGTCAAACGTTGCCAAAATATATTATCAAATTATATCATCGCGATTGCAATAAATAATCAGATTCATCTTGGCGTCCCAACTATATCATACTCATGATATACCACTGACGTAATTTACTACTTTCGATTAAAAAACGGAAATTAATTTGAAATATATGATTAATATAATTTAAAATTTCTCGGGAACTATTGATCATATCGAGATAAATTTCATATCAATCGATAGCAAATTGTATTTCACTATTTTTGAGCTATTTAATTTGAAATTAGAACGACAATTACTCTTTTAAATTTAAAATTACTGAAATTTAGGTTCTCTAACAATTAAATGACGCTGTTTAACGTGTTGCGGTGCTATGGCGTGAGTTTTATTGTTGGTGACGTCAGAGCGTTACCGAGAAACAGATCTGGGCTATTATATTAGTAATTATAAAATATAAGTATTAAAGAAAAGAAAATGGTTTTCAAACATTTATTCATATAAATGTAATTAATTATGAACACTCGTGCATAAAGTTTACAATTTTTTTTGTCAAACAGTATGCTGAGAAAACAGTATGATTTATAATGCATTTAACTTGCATTAATAATAAAATTAAAATATTTATTTCTTAAAAAATAAAGACAATACATAGTTTCTAATGAGATTTCTCTTGCTGAATTTCTCTGAAAAAGTTTCCTAATTCGGTGAATTTTGAGTTACTTCCTTTTTCAAACAGGGCTCTGGACTTTCACTGTACAGCTAATTTGTTAGTTGAATTTTAATACAAATCATGTTAGAATTCATCTGTTAGCAAATATGTCGATACGAAAATCAACAGAAGTCCAAATACATAAGTTTATAAACAAATATAAGTACCAAGTAAACTGTTCTGTGAATCAAAAGAAATTTGAGGCAACTTGATCAAGCCTATTAAGATTTTCTATCTCAGACCATTCACTTATTAACAAATTTTATACACCATATTTCTTTGAGTTTTAAAACTGCTACTTCGAGCTGATAAATTGCTTGCCAGTATTTTGGGATTTAATAAACTACACTTTTATTGAGTTATTCTAATCAATCAATCAACATGAACAAATAATATACCATTGAAAAAAAATGGACTCAGAAAACTCACCGCATGCATCTCGGGCCTGAAGATCCTTCCCGAATCTCAGGTGGACTTCTAGTAAGTAAAAAGCGTGCTGTCGCAGGGCCACGTGCTTCTGCTTCACCAAGCCCTCGTCCTGAGTGGAAAAAATAATGCTCTATTAGGAACAAATATAATGAGAATGAAGAACATGGATATTAGATTCATGTACAGGGTGCGGCATATAAAATAGATGATTTTGAAACTGCGCATGCGCGGCCTTGAAGAGAGGGACAGGTGTCCGAGTGGCGATATTCTGTTTCATTATTCATAGCATTTGTATTTTAGTCGGGCAGTTGTGGGCGTTATAGAAAGCCGTATTTTTGCTCATGAATAGAATGTCGCGTTTCAGCATGATCTTCGTCTCAGATTCAAAATCCACCAAAATGACTCTGTTCCCTCGCCTAACAAAATCTTAAATTGGGTTCATTTCCATTCAAGGGGTTCATAAATGAAAACACAACCACCTGGCAATTAGCGTTAGGTATGTACTTCAGAAAAGGTGAAAAGGTTTAGAATAGAGTTACGAAACCTATGCCTCTATGCTCGTAGCCATTCTGCGGAAATTCAGTGCGTAAGGGAAAATGGACATCATTTCAAGATGTGATTTTCCGTTCAACAATATCATTAAATTCTAAGCTTGAACGTTTGTCAATTATTCCTTTGTCAAAATTTATTGACAGATAAACGTAATATTTAATTCGATGCTTTTAAAATAATCAAAATATCTAACGATATTCTGATTATGTTAAAAACATCCTGTTATTCTGCCGCACCCTGCATTATAAAAGTACAGTTTGAATGGTCAGAGTGAATATAATTGGAAAGCATAACTTGTAGAAAAGCATTTTGTTTATGGCCACATAATTGCATGCTACTGGAAAAAGGAGAATGTGCAATAGTAAAAGCGCTATCAATTCTAAATAATCGCAGCGCCCCTGGTAGTGAATTTTCGAAATTAAAGTTTTTGTCTAAAAAATTATGGTCTATGACAAAAAGAGACAATAAATATATGGGGTCACAGATTTAGCATAAAATGTCCCTCCACACATAAGCCAATCATTTAATTAAAATTCTGAAATTGAATATAACGACGGGTACTTTAAACACACATTATACTGACATGAAATAACTATATACCGACATGGCTATTTCATGCTTTTCTTCTTCCTAATACTTACTAAAATTTTATTTTTAATCAACTTGCATGCATCTTAAAATATCACATTGTTGATGATGGGGTAAAGTTAGACATCTAAGTTTATAACAAAAGTAAAATAGTTAGACATAAGTTTATATTATATTATCTAAGTTTATACATCTTAGAGCTTCAAGTTATGTTGTCGCTGCACGAAGAGGTTCATTACCACGTTTTTATTAACTCGCTTTCTTGTCTGTCTGTCTGTCTGTCTGTTCGGTACAAATCTTGCGATCGATTTTAAACTAACTTCCCGATGAGCTGGAGACTTGAAACTTTAAACATAGTTCAGAACTAGATGACAATGCATTATTAATTCGCTTTCTTCTCTGTCTGTCTGTCCGTTTGTCTGTCATTTCATATTTTGAAATGACGCATCCGCAGTACGTTTTTCATTATATCTCGAAAACTATTAACATTACAGATTTGGTTCTTGGGTATATGGATGACCCATGGGATCATGGAAGCACCCCCATATTTTAGCCATATCTTTGCGCATGCGCAGTACGTTTTTCATTATATCTTGAAAACTATTAACATTACAGACTTGGTTCTTGGGCATAAGGATGGCCCATGGGGTCATCGAAGCACCCCATATTTTAAACATATCTTTGAGCATGCGCAGTACGTTTTTCATTATATCTCAAAGGTCTCTGCGTCACATAACTTTTTTTTTCAGGAAAATAACAATTTTTTATTTATGATCAGGTGAAGAGAAACTGAAATAAACCTGAAATTTGCCACATGTCTCCGTCATAATCTCATCAAGATGTTTAAAATCGATTGCAAAATTTCACACACAGATAACTAAAAAGGAGAAAATAATTATTTAAAAAAATAAAAATTTTAATAGACCACGTTCTTAAAACGGACTAAAAAGTATAAAATAATTTCTTCTAGCCCCATACAGATTTATAAACCCATACAGATTTAAAACGAAAAACGTGGGGAGCATGCAATATTTAATAGTAAGGAGTGTAGGAAGTAGCTGTCGTTGAGAAAACTCACACAACAGTTCATATCATTTCCATTGCAATAAAATTGTTAGTGACTGAAATAAACTATTTATACATCAATTATTTTATACTAAGCATATTATGTTCTATACCATCATAGACCTTGAGGGTTAAAATAAGTTTGCTGTGGGGTTTTGTTTTCCGCCATTTTTTTCTTGGCGCAACTCCTAGTGGCATCGCCAACTTTTGTCGCCAAGAGATTGACAGCTCGAAATAGAGAAATATATCGTTTTGATGATTTACGTTTTCAATGAAAAAGCGAAGCTACTAGGTTCCCTCTCCCACTGCTAGCAATGCCTTAGGATGTTTTTTTAAGTTTAAAAAATTTGCCCGGTACCAACTTCAGATGCCACAGGCATTGCAATTGCAAGAGACCATTAAAAAGATCGCAACGTGCCCCAAAAAAATTGTTTCCTTACTGTCAAACCGTCTATCTCTTGGCGATAAGCAGTAGGCGATCCTAATAGGAACAAAGCAAAACCGCGCACTAATCTTTAGTTTTCCCAAAATCTCTAACTTCGAAGATTCGCCACTCTGAGCGGTGCGATCAGTCTCAAATGACAGCGTCTGACCATATCAACATAGGTAAACATTATTTCAACTACACTAGCTTTCTTCGTTCTAGCATGATTTTGCTTTATAAGGGTACAGATATACACCCTGTATATAAAGATTCAGAGCTCAAGCATAAAATACGAAAGCCAAATTTTGTGTTGTTACGCGTTCCAACCAGCAAATATATGCTACTCCAGCTACGTGATCATCGAATAGAAGCAGATAAGTCGATAGAAGGGCTCTTGTAAAAGCCAGAATTTCGCCCACATTGTTTTTGCAGCTTCGACTAAGAATTGGATTTCTATTGCTGAGAAAATAGATAGACGTTTCGAATACAGAACCAATATCTGACACATGGGTTCGATGTTCTGCTGTATTGACTTATTGGCACTGAACGAAATCCTCGATACGTTCCGGTTTACGTATACAAATACTGATTATATCGACAGAAAGAAAATCTTCCATTTGCAAGGAATGCAAATCAGTAGCCAATGGAAATCAATTTTCTGCATCCAATGGAATTTTCCTTTTTCTTTTGAAATAATGCTTATTTAGATGGTACTGATCTCCTTTGTCTCTTGTTGGGAAATTTCGGGCTAAGAGAAGTTATATTTCGCGTAATGCAAGCTTCTTACAGAAAAATTTCCCAAATATTTTAAATCCATTTCGATTAAAGTCCTTAGCTGGTGATTTTTGTTTCGGACAATGACTAACGTAACTCTTTAAAAGTTTCGCAGATTTTCAAAAACTCTCATAAAGTGCCCTCTTCCTCTTCATTTGGGTGAACCTCTATTGCAAAATCAGTCTTTGTCTTTTTATCAATTCATTTAACTCATTGTTAGTTAGAGTTTCTTTGTCTTTTTTTTCATCTTCGCTGCTTTCACTGTTGGTTTGTGATACCAGCTGGCAGTGAAAGCAGCGGTCAATGCTCTGAAGCGTACGGCGTTTGAATAAAATTCTATGTTGGACGAATTGAATGTAAACAAATAAGATAATGTGTATTTGCAAAATCTTGATCTGCTCATCTGCGATCGGCAGGGGTTTACAATATTGTGTAGTTGCACATATAGGAGTCGATACAGGCTTTTTTAGGGGCCCATTTTTGTAAAAAAAAAATTATATATATGTGAAAAAAATTATTTTTGTGAAAAATAAAAATATTTTTGTGAAATGTTTTTTATCATATAAGACCTTCAATTTTAGCAGTCAATTTCTATATTTTACGTTGAATGTCAAAAGTGTTTCATTGAACCAAATATATGCAGTAATCTGATATAATACTGAAAAAAATACTCGTATTTATATTTTGTGCAATGCCTCATTCAAAAACTTTTAAAAAAGAAGCCAGATTAAAAAAATAATGGTGGTTTATTGTTAAAAGAATGTTGAAACATTGAAACTTTTTTTAGCAAAATATTTAATTATGCAGAAATGCATCTTCACTTTTAAAATCGATTTGATATAGAAAAGTAAGGATACCTAATACTGGGCAAATTTTCGAGAATTGTTGTTTGGCCGTGGAAAAATTTTAAAAAGGGATTTATTTTCATAAAATGAAATTTTGTAAAGGGGCCGTTTTTAAGAATTTGAATTTTGTAAAGGGGCTGTTTTCGTGAATTTGAGTTTTGTGAAGTGGCCGTTTTTATGAAGAGGAATTTTGCGAAGGGACCGCAAAACGGCCCCAATTTTCGCCTGGATCGTCCCATGACATTGGATCGTGCACTTATCATTAGTGTTACAGTAAAGCGATCAGGATCATTACTGTACTTCATTTGAAATCGATTCGTATTCGATTTCAGTACCGGCTTGACACCTAACCCTCAATATTTAACGTCTTCCTAGGTAAAGTTCAGAAAAAATCTGGTCACTTTTCAGACGCATCCTGCATAATTGCAGCTATTCCCCCCTAAAAATGTGAATAACAAACGAAGACGAACAGAACTGTCAACTCGTCAAACCATAAATCTGTATAGAGCTGCATGAACACAAAATACTTATATAGGTCAAAGCAGAAGTTTAAAAAAATCGATTCATGTATGAGATATTTGAGGACTAAAGTCGTAAACGTTTAAGTGCCAAAAGTGAAAATGTTCGGAAATCGGAAAAAACCCCACCTGTTACTTCAGGCCATAGGAATATCTCACGAACGCCCTCTTTACAAAATCTCCTGTTGACCCTTTCTAAGGCCATGGGAAGTATACTTCCCATTAAATTCATCAATTTTTAAATGCAAGTTCTAAGGTTGTCATATGTTCTCGCCAAATTTTTCGATGAAACAAAACTCTAGATGTTCCAACGAAACGATCAAATCATACCGAAGTGTCATGACTTGGTAATTAATTATTAATCAATTAAAAAATTAATGTCATCCAATAAACTATATGAATTTCTTTTCGTAACTTAATCTCAATCCCAAAGTTATTTTATTATACCACTATTAGAAAATAATGGCCCTTTAAAGGGTTAAATCAGCCAGATCAGAAATATCTCACAAGCGACCTCTTTACCAAAATCTCTGTTAAATCAACCCATTGGAATATCTCACGAGTGACCTCTTTACCAAAATCCCCTGTTAAATCAGCCCATAGGAATATCTCACGAGCGATCTCTTTACAAAAATCCCCTGTTAAATCAGCCCATAGGAATATCTCACGAGCGACCT
>BGPR01006500.1:0-40704 GCA_013235015.1 Araneus ventricosus
AATGTCTAAATTTTTCATAATTATTTTTCTAGTAATCAACTAGGGAAGGAAGGAAAAAGCAAAAACTCAAAAGGGAGGCAAAACGAGAAAGGAGATCAGACACTCGCATACCTCGGGGTCGTGATGCCCGTCACACCTAAAGAAGATGTGCCCCTGAGGGGGTGACGTGACTGATTTTCAAAAAAAGTTTACAGTAAAAGATGCCGCCTATGCTATTGCACTGTCTTGGAAACCAGGTAAAAAATGCAACACTCCAAAAATGCTGGAGTAAACTTTGGCCAGCTGCAAACCCTGCATCTGACCTAACTCTACAGACTGATGAGGAAGAAAACCATCAAGACGCTCTGACCAAAGTTTTGGATGTCGTTAGAAGTGCTGACAATCCCTTGAAAACCCTGCCTGAAGATGAGGTAGAGGAGTGGCTTCTAATCGACGAGAATGAGCCTGTTGAACAAGAACTAACCGATGAGGACATTATCAACATTGTAGTAAACCCTCAGCCTACTCAAAATCGTGAAGAAAGTGACTCGGATGCCGAAACGGAAAAAAAGGAAAAAATCAGCTGGGCAGAAGCTGCAGAATCACTAAATAAGTTTATCTCTTTTGCTGAGGCTAGTACTAGCTACAGTGCTTCAGAAATTATTGATTTAAATATCATCAGAAATAAATTTTATACTAAACGCCAAAAGTCAAGAAAACAAAAAGACATTCGTGAATTTTTTAAATCTAAGTGAAATATGTTTTACAGTACGTGGACATACATTATATGAAATGTAAAATAAACTTTGTTGTATGTACATACATATTTGCATACTGTATTTGTAGTTTAATTATTAACCTAATTGTTCTTATAATTACCGCCCGATAGACCGGAATTTTCGGTAGTCCGGCACCGAGCCGGTCCCGAACGTGCCGGATTATCGGACTTCTACTGTACCAGAGAACTGGTAGAGGATGCTAAAACTTTAAGTAAAACGGGTATAAATATCGGAGAAAAAATACTGAAATTTAATGTAAAAGCCATAATTTGTGACGCTCCAGCAAAATCGTTTATCTTGAATGTCAAGGGACATGGAGGCTATTCCAGTTGTACAAAATGCACAGCAAGAGGAAAGTATGAAGGGAATCGTGTTTGCTATCCAGAAACGGATGCTGTTGTAAGGAAAGATGAGGATACGATCACTAAATTAGACACAGAATTTTATAATGAGGAAACATATAGCTTATTGGAGGAAATTCCTAACTTGGGTTTGGTCTCCAATGTTCCCCTTGATTACATGCATCTTGTATGCTTAGGAGTCATGAGAAAAATGCTAAATCTGTGGACGAAAGGGAGCATTTTAGACGATATTCGTATTCCCTACAAAGAAATATTTACAATTTCTAAAACGCTAGAAGAATGAATTAAAAAAGTACACCCCCACTGAAAATCTGTCATATAATATACATGGCCTGATACACTTGCCATACGATGTAAAAACTTATGGCAAGCTGGATAATTTCAGCCTTTTTAAATTTGAAAATTTCATGCAAAAGCTAAAACGTTTGTTAAGAAAATCAGAGAAGCCCCTCCACTTTGGAAGAGATATCACGAAATATCCCCGATCAGAAGTTCAATAATATATAAAGACACGGCAGATGAGGAAAACAACAACGATCTTATAGAAAAAAATCCTAGTGAATGGTTTTGTACTGTAAGCAAACTCAGAAGCGGATAGTTGCTGTGACTTGCAAACGGGAGAAATTATTTTAATATGAAAAATTTTTCCTTCATCACATGGCAACAATAACATCATTAACGGAAGTAAATTTTTAAACCGAAGAGAGCTTTACAGTCAACCACGAAAATCATCTTCTCTTGGCATTTATGTAGTGAACCAACTATCCACCTGTTATTCTTGGGATATTTCAAAGATTGTAAAAAATATGCTATTTATCCTATGGAAGAAGATTTTGTTGTTTTACCCTTGATGTCATTGGATTAATTCCGAATCAAAATATAAGCAAATTTATCACCTAATAATATTCCATTTGGCTACAATGAAAGATTAAAACGAAAGAAGTTCTTGTAAAAAAATAATACAAATTTTTTGAAATCTGAATGTGCAAAAATGTATCGAAAACTAGACATATTTGACCGTTTTGAATATAAAAATTATATGCAAGATTTAAAACGTTTGTTCAGAAAAGTCCATCTAATAGCAATGGAAAATATGTGAATTGCCGTCGCTGCTTTCATATAACTAGAGGCCCAGTATAAAGTAAAACACGTCTCAATTATACCGTGTGCCACATAATTTCCTACACCCCAATTTATAGAATTTCTAGATAATATAAAATTTTGCTGTGCTACTTTCATTAGAGATCGATACAAAAACCAAACATTACTTCTATAACAAATTTAACCTCTTTGTACATTCCGACATTGCTCGCATTAATTTGATACATTTCCCATCCCTGTATGTTGGTTCTTTCTGTGATTTTGGAGGGGGCCTTGATGAAATTAGGTCATTCAACCCTTTAGTCACTAAATTGCTTTTTGCCTCTTATGGCCTGGTATAATGCTTTCTGTGCCCCTTTTGACACTGTTACAGTCTTTCTACTGTCTTTTTGAGCATGTCTGACTGTAATTTGCAATTTACTAGCTGTTTTTATAATTTTTACATGCTTTTTCTGTTATCAGTGTCAAAAGTCCCCCCCCCCTGTCCCAAATTTTCTTCCCACCTGTTATTATTTTCGTTTTTCTCAACTACACTTTGTGGTTTTTCTGACCAATTTAGTATGGTCCCTGTGATTCAACTCTCATTTTTGCTGAAGTTGGAATTGCAGTCTTTAGGCTCTCTACCCTTTGGGTACTAAATTGTGTTTTACGGCTTATCTTGACGTTTTCCACTGGAATTGTGATTTTTGTGTGTCCAGAGTCTCTGTTTGGCCGATTGGGGTGATTTAGACCTTTTCGTCCTATATCCCACAATTGTGTCCCGAGTTCTGGACTTACATTTTATTTTTCCAAGTTTAAATTTTCGCTAAAATTCTTGCACTGTTTCCGGAAGTTGGGCATATACATTTTGTTCGGCTTATTTTTTCCCACACATTTTGATACCCAATTTTTGTATTTTGGTGCATTTTTTCTCGATTTAAAAAATTTTGAAATTTGGCACTTTTTCCCCTTTTTGGCCCCCTTGTCCCCCCCTGCTCCAGTTGTTTGTGATTTTTCGAGTGCTATCACGTTCTATAAGTTGTGGCACATCTTACCAGTGCATTTGTGTCCACTCTGCATTGTTTATTCCTGCCTTTTCCCGGCTCCATCCCCCTTTGGTGGTTAACACCATCTCTATCACATCTGTTTGCGAGCCCACACGAACCGCTTGCTGTGGACAACTTGATCCAACTATGTAATCACCGTTCCTGTGTATTTTTCAATTGTTTTTATGTGTTTATCACCACTTTTTTGAAGAATTCTGTGTTAATTAATTTTTGGTGAGGAAATTGGTGTTTTTCCAGGATCGGTGTGTTCATTATTATTTTCATGTATCTTGTGTCTTTATGCTTGGATATCACATTCCAATGTACTTTTATTATTATTTTTACTATTTTTATTATTTTTAATCAGATTTTTAATAATCTAGATAATTGCTCTTTTTTTGACCATGACTTTTAACTTCCCCGTTAACTTCCCCTCGAGGGAAGGAATGAAAGGCAAAAACAAAATTGGAGGTAAAAAACGGAAAGAGAGCAGACACTAGGGTTCCTCGGGGTCGTGAATCCCGTGACATCTAAAGATGATGTGCACCTGAGGGGGCAACGTTGCCACGGTTTGTAGATGTTCAACTAATGAAATCGTACAGAAAGCAGGCAGTAATATTGACTTGGTAACATATAAAAAGGTAGTGACAATGCAGGCTTGGCCAATATATCGATTGCAGATGTGCTCAGCCCTTGAATAATGTAATTTTGCCATCTGGATCAGACATATTTGGGGTACTGAGATCCCTGGTTGGAATAGGTTCATGAAAGCTGCTACCCAGGGTAAAGAGTATGAGCGCACGAAGATTGTAAGCCTTCCTTTCATTAACGATCCACCAACTCAATATGACACAATATATACAGCTCTTCTGATTGCAAGGGAGTAGAGTACAAAAGCTGGTCAAAAAACGTGTTTCGTCACATTCGACCAGCCTCTCTATATAAAAGCACAAGAAGAAGTAAGAAATTGTGATAACTCTGAAATGGAGAATACGGTAGTTCGCCTGGACGATCACGAAGGACAAAAAAAAAAAAAAAGAGGTCTTTGAAGTCTTCCGACCTGAAGGCGTCAACAGACTTTGAACAGAGGAGGCCAAAGAAGAAAATAAGACTGTTCTTTCCAGAGATGCCAAGTAATAGAGCAGTTTCCCAACCTCAAAAATCGACTCCTACAACATCCAAGAGACATAAATGGTCAGCTGATTTTGTGTCGTTTTAATAGAATTATTTTTATTTCTTTGCGAACAAATTAGAAATATGAGGTTTACGATACAGATGAATTATAAAGAATAGAGCATTTTGTAATTATTGAATACTAATTTGCTAAATTAAATATATTTTTGAAGAAATAGAATAAGCTACTATAATTGTATAAGATTAAATTTTTAACTGAATATACTTAGATGTATAAGATTTAACAGTTACCTAACGGCCTGCAGGTCACTCAAAAACTAGCATACATGCAAATGCAGTTGGATATGCTTCTGGACAATCAGAAGCGCATTTTAGAAAATCAGCGCCTTATATTGGAAGGGAACCAGAGAAAACAAAGGATTAGAAAACAAATTACCAGTGGAGACTTTGGTGCTTTAACCAGTCGTCGGGCTCCAGGAAATGAAATGTTTTGGTACTTGGAAGCAACAACTTCTTTCTCTCGCTTCCATTTAGGGCAGGAACGCGAGAAAGAAGTGTGCTTACCTTAACAATTGACGCATTTTTCAACGGCAGTGCATCCAGTGCTCTCATGACCATCCACTGCACAACGGGCGCAAGTAAGTGTCCCGAGGCAGTTTGCTTTGGAGTGGCCAAAACGCTGGCACTTTAAACACCTTAAAGGGGAACTGGGACGTTATACAACTTCAAAAGATGATTTTTTAATATCAATCTGAATAGGGGTTTTTTTTTTTTACCAATTCCAGCAATATATATGTATAGGTCCGAGATGCCGAAAGGCGCTAAATTAAAATTTAAAAATTCATTCAAATGAAAACAAAGGTGCCACGCCCTTTTTAAAGGGACATAATTTCAGAGAAACGCTTAGAAACACTTTTAATTTACATACATTTTTTAATTTTTTTATAATTTCGATATTTCATGAAAGGATACAAACAACTCAAACTATCATCGTACTTTACAAGCTGTGTGAACTTCAATTGTGCTTACATCGTGTTTTGTGCGATTGCTTTGAATTGCGCGATTGCGATTTCGTCTTATCAATCTGAGCTTATATTTTCTTCTAATATTTCATAAATAACATAATCTTAAAGTATGCGCAGGCATAAACAATTCGGCAAGAGAAAATGCCAACGTAATCAATTTACTGACATGAATCGGAAAGAGAAATGTGCTGATAAGAAACTGTTAATACAAGTGCATCAAAAAGAAAATTGAATAGCAGTGATCTGTTTTCGGCGAACCCATGTGGATGAAAACGATAAACGTTTATGCATTGAGGAGAGTACTAATATCGTTGTAGACTTAAATGTCATAAAAACAATTTTGAATACAGTTTCATAATGTAAAGATTGCAACACCACTGACTGCTTTGATGTTCTAGAAGAAATGAATAGTCGAAGGGGGATTGCTACAACCTTACTTTTTGCATGAAAATCTTGTGGTTGTTCTACTAGTTTAATGGCATCCTATATATATCAAAATGGCTATGACATAAATACTAGATTAGTGTATGGAATGAGATGCATTGGAAAAGACAAATGTGCGAGCAGCACATTGTGTGCGGTAATGAAATTGCCAACCCCACCTGCCAAATTTGAAAGTTAAATTCTTTGTGTCGAGCGTTTTCATCTGCATGCTCAAAATCGATGCTGAAAGCTGTTGAAGGTGCTGTCTCGAGAAATGATAATTCTCGAGATATGACAGTAGCTATGGATGGCACCTGGCAAAAAAAGGGGTCATACATGTATAAATGGTGTCATCACGGCCACATCATTGGATACTGGTAAAGTTATAGATTTTGAATTTTTATGTTAATCCTGTTTTACATGCAAAAACAAATGAAATGACTGTAAAGACTGCCAAGAAATTATGAAGGATACAGTGGTGGGAAGGAAAGTGAAGATGCAATTCGAATGTTTCAACATTCTGTTCCCACGAGAAATGTTCGTTATGCAAAATATCTTGGCGATGATGACTCGAAAGGTTTTTAAAAATCAGTGTCAAAAGTGTATGAAGAGAGATTAGTAGTAGAAAAACTTGAGTGCATTCGTCATGTCCAGAAAAGAATGGGAACCAGGTTGAGAAATTTGAGAAATAAATTGAAGTCAACAAAGCTCTTGGATGGAAAGAAAATTTCTTGGCGTGATCGGCTAACAGATGTACAAATTCTGCTAATCCAAAAATATTACGGATTGGCAATAAGAAGAAACTCTTCAAAGTCAGTCGAAGAGATGTCCAAATCAATTTGGGCTATATATTTCCGCAAACTATCGACAGTTCTTCTGATTGCAAGGCAGAAGAGTACAAGAGCTGGTCAAAAAACGTGTTTCGTCACACTCGACCAGCCTCTCTATATAAAAGCACAAGAAATAGTAAGAAATTGTCATAACTCTGAAATGGAGAATACGATAGTTCGCTATCTCAGGAAGTATTAGAGCTAAAAATTTCGTTTTTTTTCAAATTGTAGATAATTTTCACTGGTTTAATAAAAGTGCACAGAAGGTTTTTTTTTTTTCCCCCCCTCAGACCAATACTGCAGGAGAAATTTTTAAAAACAGGAACAGTTTTCCAACAGCAGTTTTTCCAAATAGCAGCGCCTGTGCTGGTGGTGAGGAATTAGAAAACTTGGATTTTTCAACAGTGTACCAACCCATACAACATACACACAGGTACATTTAAAACAGCACACCAAGAAGGAAGAGAGATACAACCATGAAACTTGCAAATAAGTACAGTGAAATTCGATATGCAAATGACTAAAGTTTGGTGCCGGTGCGCATGACCACACACCCTCCAGTGGCGCTGAAATCAGGAAGTGGGCCCTATATAAACCGTTGCACAGTGGAAGATTCATAAACGTGACGATCACATTCCGACCCGAGGAGGACTTTAGTAAGCGAAGAATGCCAGGTAGACGTGTGAGAAGACATTTCTCACAGTTAAGCGAGTTTGAGAGGGGCCTCAACATTGGCATGAACACCGCAGGCTGGTCGACACGCCGTGTTGCTCGCCAGGTCGATCGTTCGGAGTGTGCAGTCGACACGAGATGGTACCCATGTGGGGCATACCGGGTCTGGAACGATTAGGAAGACAAACAGAAGGATCATGCAGCAAGCGCTCGTGGATCCCGCATTGACCCGTTCCACAATACAATCAGTTCTAGGGGTGCCAGTTGTTCCACAAATCAATTCCAGACGCCTTGCAGAAGCGAATCTTCAATCCAAGCGTCCTGTTCGTGTATTGCCTTCAACACCGGAACATCAGTGACTCCGTCTACAGTGGTGCCATGCCAGAGTGACATAAAATTCCACAGATTGGCAAAATGTGGAGTTTAGTGATGAATCCTGGTTCATTTTTGGGACAGATGATAATCGCGTACGGGTGTGGAGGCGCCCTGGTGGATGGTACAATTCCACCCACGTTGTCGCACGACAACTGCCCGCCCCCCCGCCTCACCCCCCCCGGGGGGGGGGGGGCATAACCTATGCAAGCCAGTCTACTCTAATTGTGGAATTTTAACGGGCCAGCATTATGTTGATTAAATTCTTCGATCCCACATGGAATCTTTCCTAAATGGTCTTCAATGGACAATTTTCCAGCAAGATAATGCTCGTCCGCATAAAACTCGAGTTGCTTAAGACTTCCTACGTCATGTTCACATTCTTCCATGGTCGGCCCGCTCCCCGGACTCGTCTCCTATGAGCATGTGTGGGACCAGCCGGAAGCGCCAGATGTCGCTGTGTCACTCTGTACGTGATTTGGAGGTGGCTGTTCAAGACTTGTGGATACATCTGCCTCAAGACACCAGACGTCTAATCAACACAATGCCAGACCGTGCTGCTGCGGCATGTATTGCAGCAGGAGGTGGTCCGACGCGCTATTTAAGTTGCACTGTATTTGTCTAATTGCATACACTGTATTTGTTTAATTGTCTTGCTTTTGGGATCAAATGAATCATCTGTTTCATGGTGTATTAAATTTCATTTCAATCCGACGCTCCCTTCTTGGTGCGCTATTTTCAATGTACCTGTGTGTATCATAAAAACAAAACTAACCAAATTAATGTAACCATTTCTGATAATTTAATTGAACGATTTGCACTTGTGGTATTCTAATTGAGTTTATTGGAAGATTGTTTCAAATTATATAAGCTTAACCAATGCAAAAAAAATTTTAAAAACATCAATTTAAAATCTATTATTTGGCCTTCATTTCTTTTGTTGAAATTCAGTATGCCAAAAGCTAGATCTATCTTTTGTTGAAATTCAGTATGCCAAAAGCTAGATCTAGACGATCGAAAAAAAATTTCATGGCAATCGCTTTACTCGGGAAAACGTGCAAGAGTGTTCTAGTGCCAGTGCCTCGAAATTGAAAAACCGGAGTTTGATTTCTGATGTGTTAGAATCTAAATCCGAGGAATTGATGGGAAATCGTATAATTGATTTGCAGACTTTAATATCTGTTTTCTGTTCTGTGCTGCCCTTCTTGCTTTTCATCTGGATTGAAGCTCATTGAAGATTCAAGGTTTGTTCTCTAACTTCTCTCTGCACTGCAAAAATTGCTGTTTCATAGAAAGTTTTTGTTCAAGCCCTAAAGTAAAAAAGCGCAGCAACATAAACAAGTTTCTTGTACTTGGTTTGAGACTTGCTGGTAGAGGATATACAGCAGGAAAAAACCGTGTTCAACCCTCAGATTATCAATCTTGTCTAAGAGCTCCTTTTGACATCAGGAAAAAATTTTGGAATGTGTTGAAATGTGTTCACAAGAAAATATTATCAGGGCTGCAGAAGATTGAAAGTAGTCCCTTCGAATAAAATTTCCAGCTGCGGCGTTTCAGTTGATGGAACATGGCAGCGGTGTCGCTATTAGTCTCTAAATGGCTGTACTACTGTCATTTCTATTGACACTGGAAAGGTTTTAGTTGCTGAAATCATGTCCCATTATTGGCATACGTGCAAAGCAAATGGCAATTTCAGATATAAAAATAAGGAGAATCACGAATGTTCTAACTACGTTGGAGTTCTGGCAATATGGAGCCTGTAGGTGTCTAAAGGATGTTCGAACGATCAAAATGTTTACGTAAATTGCAGTACAGCAGCCAGTACTATGCTGATTCGAAGGGATTTGAAGAAGTAAAAAACATTTATGGTAATAATTCTGTTTAAAAGTTAGAGTGCATTGGGCACGTACATAAAAGGATCGGAGGATGTCTGCGAAAAACGAAAAGGGTCTTTGTGGGAAAGGAAAGCTTACCGACAAATTCATAGACAAATTACAGAATTACTATGTAATTGCAATTCAAAGCAACGTTGTGACCCAGCAGCAACAGCAGCCTTTTTCATTGCTGCTCTAGTGAAAACAAACAGATGCATTGACAATGCCCAAAAGAACCAAACAGCTGGTGCAAATTCCAGAAGGCAAAATTTGCTGGGATTAAATTTGACGACAAATCTTCAGCTCTACCTAATTCAGTCGTAAACTCTATAATAAAATAATAATAATAATAAAAATAAATAAAAAAAAATTTAACAATTAAAAAAAAAAAAACATGGATTTCTATGATCAGAAACTGTTGAAAAAGTGTCCGCATGACAAAACTCAGAATTGCAACGAAAGTTTCAATAATGATGTGTGGAGCATTGTTCCAAAAGAGACATTTGTTGAACTGCAAACACTCCGACTGGGAATTAATACTGCCATCATCCTTTTTAATTCTGGTTTACTACCCATTTTCCAAAAATTAGGTGTGAGGAAAGGACCTGATTTAAAGATGTTTTGCTGGAGCCCTGACAATATGAGGATTGTTGACTCAAAGAGACATTCTCAACCATCCGTGAAACAGTCCAGAAAAAAGGAGAGCCGGCAAAAAAAGTAAAATTTTAAAATTTGAGGTTAAGGAAGGTACCACCTACAAATCTGGGGAATTTTAATGCCTTCCAAAAACTATCTTTAAATGTGTTTATTGAGAAATGATATTTTTGAAGAAAACTGTTGACTGTAATAATAACGAAATATAAATAAATATATATAAACAAAAAGCATTTTTTGTAAAAAATTACAAGTTTAGTAACTATGTTCAGCTATATCTCGGAACTATTTTTAACACAGATAACTGTCATAAAAATGCACTCCTACAAGGATTTATTTATATTTAGAATATGATCTTGTCTATGGCTGTTAGCGTATAAGGCAAATGTTTTAGTTACTCTTCTTCAAATTTTTTAGGTTTTTTTAAAATATTACTTTGAAAACTTAAATTTACAACATTTTCATAGTTTTGAAACATATGCAGTTGAAAAATAACATTAAAAAATATATAAAATTATTTTTCAAAAAAATGTCTTCGGACACAGTCATTAACAGCTAAAAAAAAATTTTTTTTCTTATAATACATGCAGAAGTCACTCAAAAAAAACTAGTATGCATGCAAATGCAGCTGGATATGCTTCTGGACAATCAGAAGCGCATTTTAGAAAATCAGCGCCTTATATTGGAAGGGACTGGAAGGGAAAAAAAAACGAAGGATTTGAATACAAATTACCAATGGACACTTTGGAAGAGCTTTTTGCACTGGAGGAGATACTAAAAGAAGGTTTAAGAAGAATTAAAGAAGATTTAATATTTTGTGTAGAATTACTTGTTATAGTTTTGAAAAGTGTAATGTGATCTGGATCCCCGAAGATGAATTCAGTTCAGTGTTGCCTGAAAACAGTGCAACACAAATCTTGCGGGGAGGGTGTAGTGCTTCGGGGCTCCAGATCATTTAACATAGCTTAGAACTTGGGAGCAGACCGGTCACTGAAAACGAGAGACAAGAGTTTTTGGGGAAAGAAGGAGCAAGGTGGGATTTCACCTGCTCTGCACAGTAGATGCTTTGGGAGTTCTATTTCTCATTGAGGAGAGTGGAACTACCGGATATATGCGATTCTCATTGAGGAGGGTGAGATACCACTTGCGAAAGATCAAACAGCATTGGTGGACATTCCCAATAAAAGATGTAGCTTGCTATCCAGTTTCTTTCGTTTTAAAGAACCATCGAACATCACAGAAATTTTTGAAAAAAAATGTCGAGTAGATATTTAAAAATTATACATTCTTTTTTAAAGATGCTGAAGGTGGTTTTGGAGTTGTTTTTGCACTACATCCCGAAAGGTAGAATTCTATTGTTTGAAAGGAACTGCAGTGGCATTTCTTAAATTAAAAGTAAAATATCAAACATTTTACAGTGTGATTACAAAATAAAGCATTAATTTCAAAGTTAATAAAAAAAAACATGAAGATAGACAGTTTTCAACGTTAGTCAGAAATGCTAATGAAGAGAAATTTGTAGCAACCGAGATAAAATCTTTTACAAATGCGATTCAAACTTTTAAAAAATGCGTCTAGATATATTTTTTAAATTCTTATTTTGGTGAGAAAAGATGCTGGATATTTAAGTTCCAAACCCTATTTATTGATTTCATTATATTTTTTGACTTTAATTGAAAATTCATGCTATTGTGTTAATACGCATTAAATCCCTCTTTAGTCGCAACCGCAAATACCCATTCAGTGGAGCATCAATGCAAGACCCTCGAGAAGTTAGTCACTTCGATTGTTTTCCCGAGATGGTTTCGATCAGTACAAAGAATATGCCAAAACCATCATGCAAAAATTCGAGGCAGACTCTGAAACATTCATCTTATACTCTCCCAGAGCCCACTCAGCCAGAAACAAAATTTATTACAAACTCGAAAAACGAAATTGGTGTTGAACAACCAAAGAAGATGCATCGAATATAACAATAGTTTCAGTAACAAGCCTTTTCACTGGTGTAAACCGCACAAGAAATTCACCAATGCAGTCAACACCAAGCATAGAAACTGTGACCAGAGAATTCACTTTCAACACTGGCAGATTTTCACGGCGGAAAAATATTTCACTTTCGGAAAGAGACTCGTGCTCGCCTCGACGTATCACAAAGCAGATGATCATTTACGTATTGAAAGAAAGGGATTCAAACATTATCAGACCCTTCATATCCGGCGTCCGAAAGACTTCCTCCAATGCAGTGGTAGTGGAACCCAAATCCGTGCATGAGAGTGTAACGTGCCGCCCGGCACGTTACACTCTCATGATGTTTCAAAGGATTATATTTCAGGTAGACCTGATCGCCAACACCTCTTTCCAAAAGTTGAAAAGAAATGTCGAGATGATGACCTTCATCGGCGAAAGGAACACGCATCTCGATGTTACCTCCACCTAACATTACCACCTGGTAGGCAGCTGTATCACCAAAAAAGCTATCTTGAATTGTTTTGTTTGCAGAAACAAGCATGTGGACCTGTCAAGATTTGTTTGATATCTTGGTATGTATTTTTATTCACTGTCACTACCCTGAATCTTTTATTGGCCTTAATATTGTAACAAAAGCATAAACTAATGATCAAATCTTTTGAGTTTTTCAAGCTAACTTTAAAAGTAAATCATTTTGGTGCATGTGGTTATGGTAGTAGACAAGATAACCCTACTTGTTGTCATTCCCTTGTCTCATGCAGGGGCAGATAAATGGCGTGTTATTTATTTATTCAAAGAAAGCACATTATAGAAATGGCTCCATTTGCAGAGTGCATGATCAAAAACATACAAAAAACACAAGCCACGAAGTGAATTAAAACACAGAGAAAAAAAGTAACTGCAGAGAATATAACAGTTCAAAGCTCAAAACCACATTAATTATAATAATGTAAACACATAAATGTTTTAAAATGAAAACACGCAATTACAAGAGCACCAAAAACACACAGAGGCCCCAAAGTCCATGCCGAAAACTGTCACATAAAAATTATAAAAAAAATTACACAATTAAAAAAAAAAATTTAAAACACTACATCAAAAACCATTAAAATCAAAGGTCAAAAAGTCAAACACTAGATCAATGTATAAAAATCTTATTATGTATAGTCAAGCGCAAGAAAAGAAAAAGAAATCTGGTCGAGTATTTTAATGTTGAAAATAATTCGATTTAAAAACAGTAGGAGGCATATGACTAATGTCCAGTTCACCAGAGATCCCGTTAAAAGTCTTATAAAATTTATACAATGAGAACCTGTCAATATAATTAAATCTTGAATACACACTAGGAAAAGAACCTTGGTTCCTCAAAAATAAATGACAGGGGAATGACATGGGTCATTATATTCCATAATCTGTGAATATTTAATGCAGCATTTTAAATTTTTTTAAGGTTTTATGCATTTTTTATGCAATGTTTATTCATTTTTTTAAGTTTGCTTATATTCTGACAGCCATACATTTAAAATCATTAAAAGAAAATTTTTTTTAACACTCATAGTTGTTAGCCAACTTAGCCAAAACCATTCTTTTGTAATTAAAATTGTAGATTTTGGAATTTATATATATATATATATTTTCAGATGCAAAATGGCCCCACAAGAAAGAAGAAAGTTATCGAAAAGATTGGATATTCTTATTAAGAAGCAGGAAAAGACTTGAGAACATCTGATGCGGTTTTGGCTACCAAATTGAAAGAAGAGAGTATCATAAATATTTGAAGAAAGAAAATGAAAAAAGCAAACCAATATCAAAATTAACAACCAGAGACCAGAGAATGCAAACGAAATAATTGAGGGTAAATAAAAAAAAAAAACAGCCATGCCAGCAAGAAAAATAGCACTGAACATGTACATTACCTTATGGAAGAGTCTTAGTTGAACATGAGAAAATCCAATAGTCATAGCCATCAACAAACACAGAATGTTCTAACCGAATAAACCAAATCCAAAACACTTGCTGCCAAATGAAAAGTTGTGCAAGATAACACCCTTCCTGTAGATAGTAGCTTAGATGAACTGAAAATATTCCCGAAACAAATTCAAATCGAAAAAAGGCAGCTGGTCATAAGCGAATATGGAGGGATCGAGCAAAACTAGTTCGTGAATTGAAAAAGACGAAAGATGAATTATTAAGGGCACATGGAATTTCTTGAGAAGTATAAGAAAAGGTTTTACAGACTTCAGAGACAAAAACAATCAGGAACTCCTTCAACGAAAGTGAGAAACCTCATGAAAAATTCTAATGCAACACCAGAAGTGAAGAAAAGATTGTTGTTCGGAGAAATAAAAAAATGTGACAGCAAAGTCCAAGGAAAAAGTTAGTGTCAAAGGAAGCTGCAAAGATAATATCTGCAAATCTGCCAAATTGCAGAGAAATATACACCTGAAAAAAATGAGATCCCAGGTCTCTCAAAAACTCCTACCACATGTGAATCTTGTATACAAAATGAAGCTGCTTGTTGTACCAATGTGACTGATGCTCAAAAGCAAACTATGAAATGCCGATTGAGTCATGTCAGTGAAAGACCTGTAAAAAAAACAAAAAGCTTTTATTAATTTTATGACCTATTGATCAAGATAAAGAAGATTCAACCACAGAACTTAAAAGCAAAAATTTTTAAGTAATAAGAAAAATTAAACTTATAAATTTTAGAACAGACCTCCTTGTACAGATCATTAAAACAAAAAAAATCTAAACCCATCTTTAATGTTACTAACACTAATATCAAAATGTACCTTTTGAAAAAATGCACAAGAAAAAAAACTTCAAGCAATGAATTATAACAGATGTTCATGCGTCTTTCATAGCACCAGAAACTGCAGATATAAACTCCATTGAATTAAATGAAATGGCAATCATAAAACCCAAGACTGCAACATTAAAAATAAAACTGATACCCATAGGTAAATCGCATATCTATAAACAGGTCATTTCATCTTCTGTGAAGAGGATGACCAAAATTCCCCAAGTTAAAAATCTTAAAAAAAAAAATCCCAGTTATGCTTAAACTCTAAAATGCAACATAATATCCTAGGAAAATATTTTTCCATTTGCTTGGTTTTGTGAAACAAGATGTAAATGATATCAAGGAACTCAAAGAAATAAATGCTGTGAAAATAATCAAAGAAGTTTTAACAAAATTCCAAACTTAATAGAAAGAAAGAAATAAAACTGTCATAAGCACAAAAAACTCAACCTACTTTTTGGCCTTGCTTGAAACTCAATTTTTTGGAACAATTCTTCATACTAAAAGGCATGTTGTCTAGCTTTCATGATCAAAGACCAGTTCCGTAAGTACCAAGTTTTATATCAAGACATCAACAGGAATATGTCATATCTATAACTGACTGCACAGAAATTTTGATAAGATAAATCCAACTTGGAAACACATTCATTAATGCACACTCATTACAAACGTCATAAAATAATTCAGTTTATAGTACCAAACACCACTACAGAACAAGCAACATTTATTTCTAGATTGTTTGAAAGATAACCCCCCTTTCATAAGTAAATAATTAATCAACTTCATTATTAGGGCCAGGTGAGGGAAAGTGGGCCTATGGGGTAAAGTGGGTGTATATTGAAATTATGGTAAATATATTTATTTTAGTTTCAGAAATAACTGGCCAACAAGTTTAATGTTTACAAACCATCTTGTTTATGCTCACTACATAGTATGTTAGTTTAAGCTGCTGATGAACTTCATTCTAAAATCATTATTAACTGGAAAAAACTATTAATTTTAGTTCAGACTTGTATAGGAACATCTAAGGAACAGATGTACATAAAAAGGAAAGAATAAATTTTATAATACTATTTATTATGATGTTTTTTTCTAAGGTGGGGTAATTTGGGGGTATGGTAAGGCTTAGCCAACTGTTGTACGATAGGGATATTTTTTACCCTATGAATTAACTTTAGTAAGTGTCTAATGCTCTATATTTCATAGTAAAATGACTAAAAAATAATTTACTTATTTCTTTATAACCCTAGGAAGTAATTTTAACACTGAAAATAATTTATTTATATTTTTTTTTCTGTATTTAGTTTAGAAAGAGAAGAATGATAGAAACAGTGTTATAAATAATAACACAAATTACTACCAATATTAATTTTTATTTCTTTTATAGCTTAAATGGTAAATTCATGCCAAAGTACACTTCCATAAAAAAAAATTTATTTATTCTTTCTTAAAAAATATTTGCTCAATAATTTCCAATTTTAATACTTAAGAGTGAAAACAAAGTTTATGTTTTAGAATTTGACACCTAGAGTAAAAAGTAGTGTTTACCTGTACATGTGGGAAATGTGTTGTCAACTTTTCAGCTCTACTTAAGAACATAGTGCGGTCC
This sequence comes from Araneus ventricosus, assembly GCA_013235015.1. Classification (NCBI taxonomy): domain Eukaryota; kingdom Metazoa; phylum Arthropoda; class Arachnida; order Araneae; family Araneidae; genus Araneus; species Araneus ventricosus. Next base: position 16,614 of record BGPR01006500.1, read on the forward strand.
GCCAAGTTGAAATTTTTTTTTCTCGCCAAATGTTGCAACCTTCATTTTGTTGGCAACCTTAAAACATTGCCAGAATTTGCATACAGTTGTCTCTTTTCCCTTCCATCGGTTGGATGTTGTGGTTGCTTATTTTTAGCCCTAACACATTTTTCTTTCTTTTAGACTTTTTTTTTTTTTTCCCTGTTTAGTTCCCTCCAGGTCCTTCCAAAAGTCCCATTATGTCTTCTTGTCATAAACATTGCACTGCCAAAAGCCAAGCTGGTCTGTTTGATTTAGAGTTTTTGTATGGGTTGAAGAAAAGAAGCAAGAAAGATGCGATTGAATGGTACATGGGTATCGATTTGATTGCGAAAGAGTATGCGAAGAATATGTCCAACGTGGAGAGAAAATGGTTTTGACCGAAAGGGATGGATCGGATGGTTATGGCTGTGTTTGTCGAAAGTTTGGTGTGAATGCTCATCATGTTAAAAGGACCATGAGAAAGGGCAGTTGGTTCGATGAAAGTAAGTTGAGTATGCCTGACGTTATGATCCTCACATATTTGTGGGTCAAAAAAACATCGAATGAGTGGATTGTGGATGAAATGAATGTGTCTGAGCCAACTGTGGTTGATTGGAAAAGTTTTTGCAGGGAAGTGTGTGTTGATATGCTTGTGAATGAGAGTAAAGATATGGAAATGCTTGGTGGTGTTGGAGTGATTGTTGAAATTGATGAAAATAATATTGGTAAAAGAAAGTATAATAAGGGTTAAGCGAGTGGATGGTAAGTAGGCGTTTGGTGGAATTGAAAGGGGGAGAAAGAGGGGTTTTTGCGTGGTTCAGGATCGAACGGCAGAGACGTTGATCAAAGTCACCAAAAAATTCGTTAAGCCTGGGAGCACGGGACTTTTGGACTGCTGGAAGTCTTATAATGGCTTGACAGTGGAAGGCTATATGCACTACACCGTCAACCATTAAAAGAATTTCAAAGATCCAGTAACGGGTGTCCGTACCAATGGAATCGAAGGCACCTGGAGTGCTATCAAAGCAGATTTCCGGAAACAGGGGATCTTAAAAAAGGTTTTTGGTCCGTTCAATACATATTTAGCCGAATATATATGGTGGAGAAGCTTCCACGATGCATCAATGAAATCTCTTTTTCCATCTTTCATTCGAGGCATCACTCAATTGTATCTGCCTCTAACGCAAGATCCCGTGACCGGCAAATGAAGCAAGTGCTATTTTTTAATAAAATTTCAATTGCTTTATTATATATCATTTATAAATTGCACATGTATCCTGTCTTAAGCAGCGAATCGGGGGGTTGGGGAGGGGCTTGAGATTATATTCTTTCAGTTCAAAATCAGTTTTTAATGCATCATGTAATCTTGCAATTCCCTTAAAACTTGCTTAAATCCATGCAAAATTTCATACAATTTTATGTACTATTTGCATTTTTTTTCAATGGCGGTCATTAGAATCTCCGCCATCTTAAAACCATCCAAGATGGTGCATATTTGGAGACTTTTTGGATGGTTGGCACGATTTTCCAGTATGGCGAGAAACCACACCATGTTCTTAAGTCTTACCAACTTTTCTTCTGAATATTTTCAAATTAAAAGGCAATTTCAATAATAAATATTTTTTTTATTTAAACATAAGATGTTTAATTTTTTTAAATGTACCAATTATTCCATTAAGAGCCTTTTTTAAAATAATTTCATTTTATATTTAGGCTTAGTGCATGTAGTGCGAGTTGCATAAAAAGGGTACTTTTTTTGTTTATAATGTTAATTTTATAATATCAGCTAGATATTTTTCCCCCTTTTAAATAGATGCTATGGCTTATATTATAATAAAGTCATTTGGTTTTCAACTGCAATTATTAAATTTAAAAAATAATTTATGTAGTGCGATTCACACACACATCAAAATTGATTATTGCAAACTGCAGTATTATTTTTCATGAACATAATTTTCAAGAACATAAGTTTTTAAAAATGTATTCATACATTTTTATTGCATACTACATGTATACATGCTTAAGTTTTAAAATGTTAATAAATAATTGTCAATATTTATCTAAAAATAAAAATTTCCTCCCAGATCATCCTAGAGAATATTTTTTACACTAACTTAATAAGTATATACTTATTGTAAAAATGAAATACTATAAAAAATTATATTTTCTTTTATAAGTACTGATGGCAAAAACACTAGCTGAGAGAAAGGCCGAGCAAAGTAGAAAACCAAGAGAATCTGGAAAATTAGAATTTCGTAAATCAGAAACAAATCGACAAAAAATAGCCAGAAATAAAAGAAAACGGGAAACTACAGCACGAGGGAAAAAAAAAATCAAAAGGACAAAGAAATGAAAATATTGTGAAAAATGCCATCTCAAAAAACTAATTCCCTTTACAATCCTATCTAAAACTTACAAATCAAAGAGTTCTTATAGAAAAGCCAAACGATCTCTTCCTAAAAGGCCAACAATAAGAAAATTGTGGAAAATTACCAACGACATTATTCTCCTGACATATTGTCTCCGAAAAAAACAAAAGCTGCTTCAATTGCGACACCCATTGAGGTATGTGACCTAGTAAAAGAATTTTATCCTTCCAACACATTTTCTTAACAAGCTCCAGGTTCTAAAGATGTCAAGACAGAAACATTACCTTTATTTTACTTTAGGTGAAACTTCTCAACAGTTTAAAGAGCAATATCCTGATGTTTCTATTGGGCGGAGTAAATTCTGCGATATCCGACCAGAAGAAATCTGTCCAAGACACGAGACTCCGTTAAATTTATATCTCTCTCTGTATACTATGAGAATATCAAACTATTGTTAAATGCCTGCCATTTTCTTCCTAGTAACATTTCAGAATTTATTCAGCTAATTGTATGCTGTAGAAACTCGAAAAACTGTATGTTGCAAATATGCGAAAACTGCAAAAATTTGATAAAGTTCAAGGACTATTTCAGAAAAGTGGCCACTAGATGAAACAACTAATGATGTTAAGGTGACAAAGGGTAATTCACAATCACCACATTTCTGGGGTAAATAATGATCACGTGGGAACAAACAGTTGATAGAACAAAATATCCGGCAGATTGGATTTTGTAACAGGATGCTCAGTTCTTACACCCTCCAAAATGCACCTGCAAACAGTCACAATTGATGTTCAGCCAAACCAAAAAGAGACTATCAAAAAACTAAGAAATATGGGAAAAAACAAAAAGTTGACAAGCAGGATATAATGGAATCATTTGCTGATAATTTACGTGATGACCAAATAAATAAAAATACTCAACGAGATTATGCTAAATCCTTGCTGGAAAATCATTCACAAGAATATCCTTCTACATAGCTATTATACTATAATAATGACTATGATAATGATCCTGTATATATTGGCAAAGCCATAAATAGAGAGGATGATACGATTGAAATGAAATTTCTAGAAAAAGGTGCTGGCAACTTCAGATGGCCCAAATGTGACAAAATTGAAAAAATAAATATTAAATATATTTTTTATGGTCTGCTTACTTTGTGGCTGTTGCTTTGACCGGGTGGGCGTGCACAATGGGTTACTTGATTCCCTGGCGGGAGTCTTAGCCGTTTTCGACGACGCTTGGCGAAAGAAAAATTATTCATCCTGTGCCTTGAACACATGAAACATTGGCAGTTGGCATCAGGCGATGAAGGATTTAAGAATGGCCTGGCAAGAAGGGTTAAAAAGGAGCGGAGAACTGGAAAGAGACAAAGAGGAAAAAAAAGAAACTTTTTTTTTTGGAGAGAATTGGACAGATGTGTGGCAACATTGAAGGCAAAGAGAATTCAGAGGTTTTTTTTTTTATTACTAACTATGCAGAAGGTGTAGTGAAAATGCTTAAACCTTAGCATGTGAACTTCCAAATTTTTATAATGCCAAATCAGCCAGTGAGGTCTAGCTTTTATAGAGGTGCATCTGAATAACAGAAAGAAAGAGCTTAAGAAACGTGAAAGACCGTACTTCACCTGCTGACTCTGAGATGTTAAAAGCAGCACTCCTGTGCAGGCTCGTGAGCAACCGCTACATTCTACTGGACCTGTGCTAACATTCCAATCACTGACATTATTTACAAGCTGGGTAATTTATGTTATTTTGCTGGGTAAATTATTGCAAAGCAAGGATCTTCCAACATTAATGATCAAATTCTTGCATTTTTATAAATTCACTGAAATTTTCTCAGCCAAAATCAGAAAACACAGCTGCAATTGATTTCAGTGATATCTCAAACTTTCTGAACCAGCATTTGAAAAAAAAATGCACTATACTTTTAAATTAATTTTAATGAATTTAACATGAGTTAATGATCCTACATATATATTATGTTAAAATAAGAACAATTTGTTTTTTTACATACTTTTTGTATATGTTACTTGCCAATAAAAATATTTGTATGCAGTGTAGGGCGAGTAACTTTCGCCATGTAGTGCGAGACACATGCTAAATGTCTTATAAATTAATTATGCATTTAATTAATATAGTAGTAATCAAAATATAAACTAAAATTGTTATTATATATCATTATTAAATATCATATAGAAATATATTTTTTAAATCATTAGAGGAAGAAGAGAGTTTTTGTGCTTAATTGCGAAGTATCACTTCTTTTTCATGTAGTGCGAGTCCCAGCAGATTTTTATCTATGTACAGAGAATATATAATTAATATGATGAAATGTAATAGCTGGAATATGTAAATTAAGCATCCTCAATGATAAGACAAGTGGTAATTTTATTTTAATGCAATCAGTCCTTTTATGGTTATTTTAAGATTAATTTTTTTTTCCCCTCACTTGTAGTGCGAGTCACGCATGGAATTAGCCATATGCCAAGAAATTATATTAAGAAAACCAGTAACCCAAAATACACAAAAGATGATCTGAAGAAAGCTTCTGAAGCAGTTTCTCTCGATTCACCCTTAAAAGATTTAAAGAAAACTATCTGCAAACTCTCTCTCTCCCACTCCATCTGTAAATACTTTTTTATCCATTGAGAATTCAAAGTAAAAGCGAAAAAGAATAGAGCAAGAGTGGCGAGGTTTTAACCAATGAAACTGTTTGGGAAAGGCTGGCTATTGAAGAACATGAATGTAAGAAAAAATTCAGTCAAGCAAATATAGAAAAGGACTTAAAAAAAGGAGAAGAATCTAATCATAAGAAAAAATTCCATCAAGAAAAAGAAAGGAAGATCCAAAAAGTAGAGGAATTACGAAAAGTAGGAGAAATGAAACAGATAATTTAAAAGTAGACTTTAAAGAAGTAAAGCAAGGCTCATGGGTAGGGGTTCAATACCAGTCAAAAAGTCAATCCTTTAAATTCATTAGCCAAGTGATAGAAATTAATGTGTTCTATCACATAAAGTATTTGACTAAATCACAATTGGGGCACTATAACATTTTTCCTGCTATTGATGATGAAGATTGTGCAGTCGAGTTCAGCCAATTTTGATAGCCGTGGGCGTTATTTCTTTAACCCTGGAATGATACCCATTCGTCTCCTGGACGAAGCCCATAACAAACAATCTTGACCTGCCTATCCTATAACAGGAAATCCGACGTGCAACTCAGTACCTTTCTATGACCTCACGGTGGGGTACAGTGGGGGTATCAAGACATGCTCTTTTAAATGAATCATTGCAAGAAAACATTCCAACAAAATTGAATGGTTATGCTTCATATTTAATATATATGAATCCAATGTATATAAAATGCAACAAAAAGTTTCATTAAAATAAATTTAATTGTTTGGTTTTAGGGCCTTTTCTAAAAAAAGCTTGATTTTACCTCCACTTGACCCTATCATCCAATCTGGAGAGCAATTTCTGCAGAGCTACAAGAAAGACACTTGCTATTATTCCTGTTCCTCCTACGAGGAAAAAAGAACCAAAAATAAAAGCTTTCACGGAAAATGTCTACACAGCAATTTGTTATAGATTCACAGGCTAATATAAATCACTCAGAATTTCGAAAAAAATATCTGATCTATTCGAGTCGAAGCCTAGTAAAGAGACTTGTATGGAAGTTTACATACCTATTCATCCCAGTTACTGCATCACCAAAGTCAGTTGTTAATATTTAAATTATACTATAAATTTATCAAATTTAAATTAATTACTTTTCTAACGTAATATTATAATGTGCATGTGAAAAACAAAGGATCAAAAGCATTCACTTCCATTCTAGAACACGGTTACCAGAAATATAATATTTGTCAAGGTATAAAATTGTTTTCTGCTCATGCAACCAGAAAACAAGAAATATAGACATATTGAGAACTTGAAATTGCGAGTGTACACAAATAGATTCCAGTATTCACAAGCCCAAAACAAATTGGCCAATACACAATAAAATCTCAACCGTTCATCAATCTCAACCTATACTCATTGTACAATATCAACACACCAGACATTTCGTTTTGTTTAACAGAAACAGTCTTATAGGAGATGAGATTTCATTGCAGACTCCATTTCGGGTACACCAAGAAAATTCTTCGGTTAACATAACGTGAAAGGAACTTTCCGAAGCACACTCTATTTAGCATTCTTGATAAGCTCAATTGAAACTAACTCATTACCGTTCATCAACTTAAAATACGTGTTAAGAAACTTTACCATACATCATAAAATTGAAGTCCATACTTTCATTCAACACCAAGTACAAACAGAAATACATCGAATAGAAGATTCGACAAATTCATAACAAATGGCAATGACGCTACAATTATTCTGGAATCACTCTTCTCACTGTTAACCTGCGTGTTGCCAAAACAGAATCGCAACTATCGTTAAATTATCATTTGGTATGGGCTTATTTCAGGAAAACAAATCTCACTAACTACATTAATATCAAAATATTCTACGAAATGAAATTTAAAACTTCTCCACGAGGTGCTTTACAATCAAATTCAGTTCTCGTCAGGGCTTTATTTTTAAATTCGGTTATAATATATGGAAATGATTTCCGTTTTGTTTAAGTGGGTAATAAACGGTCCTATTCAGATACCCCGGTTGGGTTGTGAGCGTTTCGCCTTTCGACCGCGGGGAACTAATGGTTTTTTCAAGACCAAAAGAAGTGATCGTATTCTCGTACCTTGGTCGTTTCAAATGTCTGGCTTTTCGCTAGGAAGTGACGTATTTCTGCTGCGAGCGCAGCAAATCAAGCGATCGGCATCTTCAGATTTAGGGTACTATTCTGGTATTATTCTGGTACCCCCGGTTGGGTTGGGTTCCGTTGTTAACGTGCGGACATCGAAGCGCGGTTCGTCGGTATCGTTTTGTTTTGTTTTGGCTTGCATTGTTCTTAGCTATCAGTTTTAAGATGTCTCCTCCGGTTTTTTCGAGACCTTTAACCTTTTCTGAGTATAATAGTTTGCAATTGACTCTTGTGAAAATATCTAAAATCTTGGCTGAAGAAGTAATAGATGCCATTGATTCGGAAGTTAATATACCCAAACGATTATGGGTTCGAAAATGGATAAAGAGAAGAAATCAACTTGGAGCGTCAAATCTGTTATTGAAGGAATTGGCTGTTGAGGACCCAGCAGAATATAGACTTTTCCTCAGAATGACACCTGAAGTATTTGAGGAGTTACTAATTCGTGTTTCCCCATACATACAAAGGCAAGACACACTGAAAAGGGAAGCTGTATCAGAAAGAACTAAGTTGGAGCCGACCTTAACCTTTTTGGCCAGTGGATGTAATTACAGAGTTTTGAGCCACCTTTTTCGTGTTCCCAAATCCACAATTAGTAAGTTGCTTCCTGAAGTGCTGGACGCAATATATCAAAACTTGAAGGAGTTTATACAGGTTAGAAAACTAATTCTGAAATACATTTTCCATGAAATCGTACTGTTGATATAAAACTCATTTTAAAAAACATACATTTAACGACATCAATGTTCGGAAATATATATGCTATACAATTTCATTTCGAGCGAAGGTATATCAAATTTGACAAACCTATTTTTCTTAAATGCTTCGAGAAATAAAGCATTCCAGTTTTAATTTCTTGGTAATGACTTTTGTAAAATGAGGCATGGAGAATTTACAATTATTATTGATAAATTGTTTTCCTAAACATAATTTAATTACAGTATCTATAAAAGTTAAATGTTTAACCAATATACTAGGGTTGGATGGTTGTGTGAGGTTTAATGGCGCAAGAGCAATTTTTGGCTAAACTGCGCCAAACGTATGGTAGATAAGCAGGAACACGGTAATAAAATATATGGTGTTATATTAAAAGAGGTAGATAAAATTTTAAATTATATTTGAAATTCATAGTTGCATATGAAAAGGTAAAATCATGTTGCCAAAAATGAATAGATGAACGACGAGAAGAGATTAAAAATGCAAGTTTTAAAATATATCAGTTGTAAAATATGTTTAAAGTAAGACATGGTGGGCAAAGACCAAATAAAATTTCAAGGACGAAATCTATATAGAGAAAATATTAAAATAGTAAAGAACAAAACAAGTGAGTTTAAATAAAACAATTCAGGGCAGGTCATTTGTTTACAAAAATTATTTTTAAAAAAAAGTCAAACAATTTACAAAACAGGGAAGCATTAATGCTACCTGTTTTTGTATTTGTTTGCTTTTTCTGGTTTGGAAGAGGGTGGAGGACTGGTAACTGCAGGCGAGTCTTCCAAGTCCTCTGACATGTTATATTCTAAGGCATCCTCTTCTGACACAGAGGAGGAGCTCGTCTCGGCATCCGCATCAGATTCCCGAGATTGCAAAACTGTTTTTTCTAATGGAGGGAGAACAGCCATAGGTAGAAGTTGAGTGTCGACAGAAGTGGGTTTCTTGGTTTCAAAAGGTTTCGATACAGACTGATGGTTAGATATGTTATCCTTTGCTGAAACAGGGTTTCTAACTTCACGGTGAGAGGTCGTGTAAAATTTTGAGATCTTTTCTGCTTTGGCGATGGTATTTGTTTTATTAGGCGAGTCCTTTTTTAACTTTTTTCTGCTTTTAACCAATGTAAAATCGGTTAAGTCAGGCGAGGCCAAAGTTTCTTCAATGACCGGAGAAACAGATGGAGAGGAGGGAATCGGCAAGTTGGTTATTAGAGGAGATGCTCTTGCAATAGAATCAGGTGGTTTAGAATGAGAAATAGATATATCGGGATTTTTTTGGACGGATGGTGCTGAACATGATTTTTTTGCTACAGAAACGTAACTATTTCCGGGTGTAGGTGTTTGTGATTTTACAAGTTTTCTTGCTTCTTGGTAAGATATCTGCTGTTTTATTTTTGTGGAAATTATTTCTTTTTCTTGTTTCCAGGCAGAACAGTTTCGAGAAAACGAAGTGTGTTCCCCCTTACAGTTAACACACTTCTCTGCCCGGGTGCAATCAGTACTTTCATGCCCGACTTCAGCACAACGGGCGCAGGTGAGTGTCCCGCGGTAAGAAGTTTTCAAATGTCCGAAACGTTGGCACTTGAAACAGCGGAGTGGGTTGGGTATATATGCCCTAACAGAAAGCCGCATGTATCCTGCCTTTATATGTTCAGGTAATTTGGCAGAATCAAAAGTTAGTATTAGATGCTTTGTATTTAGGAGCTGGCCATCCCTCAATATTGATATACGCCATACATGGCTCACCCCCTGACCTTGCAATTCTTTAAGGATTTCGTCTGTAGGAACATTAAGCAATTCTCCGCAGGTGATAACTCCCTTGGAGGAATTCAAAGTTGCATGTGGAGAGACAGTTACAGGAATGTTGGAAAATGTTTGCAGTTTCACTATTTGTTGCGATTGCTTCCGAGATTGAACTTCGACCAGAAGGACACCAGATCGAAGTTTTTTCGTGCATTTTACTTCACCTATATTACTGACAATTGCTATTTCAACTAGGAAAGGTGACACGGAATGAAACGTTTCATTATTGCTAGAAATTCTTTGAATCAGAAAAAACGTTGGAAAATTTGATGCTCTTGAAGTGTTCGATATAATTTGTTGCCCACTAAAGCGACCAGATTTCTTTTTACCCATATGACATTGATGGGGATTCAGGCCCGACGGCACCGCCCTCAATATACTAGGGAAAAAAAGATTTTTACAACAGTAATTCAAAAATGTTTTATAAATATGGAAAGTTGGAATTTTAAAAAAATTAAATTGCATATATTAGTATGTAATAATATTTTACTCATAGCAATGCTGTCCTCACCTAATGTTTTTTGTGTTGATTTCAGTATTTGTTGACAAAAGTTTTCTACCTTTTAGTGCACAAATAAAAGCATGTTATAAAAATATTTGTATATTTTTTTTCCTTTAAATTTGGCTATAAGATTAAAGTTATAGTATTATTTTGTGTAATTATAACAACTGTTGCACATATTTTATTTCAACAAATATCTATTTATAAAAAAATCCCCGAAATTGAAATTGATTTGTAAAATCTGTTAGAATCAATTTCAAAGTCCATCCAACAATATTTTTGTTAAATATTAACTCCTTTTTTTTTCAACCGAGAGGTTGCAATTCAGTCTGAAGATGCATTAATACATTTTTTTTTTCTTCCAATTTTAAGTGGAATATATATATATATCTATATTTTTTACATTATTGGTTCCTTTTACAGAAAATGAATGGGCAGAAATAAACAAAGGTTTCTTGAGGGATTGGAACTTTCCAACTTGCTATGGGGCGATTGATGGCAAGCATGTACTAATTCAAGCGCCTCCCAACAGTGGATCCCAATTCTTCAATTATAAAGGATTCAACAGCATCATCCTCATAGCCTTGGTGAAATGGGATTACTCCTTCATCTATATTGATGTAGGATGCAATGAATGTGTATCCGATGGAGGAGTATTCCAGAATTCTTCCTTGTATGCTAAATTGGAGGAAGGCTCGCTATTCAGTCCTGCAGGATGCATTATTGGGGATAATGCCTTTCCCTTGAAACCTTATTTAATGAAACCGTACAAACTTTGTCCACTGACCAAAAGATTTTTAATTACAGATTAAGCCGTGCTAGACGGGTGTCCGAAAATGCTTTCGGCATTTTAGTTAGACGATTCAAAATTTTGAGTGCCTGCCGTGTACTTTTCTCCTGAGGACTTTGAGGTGACATTAACAAGACGATCCACACATCCATCAATTTACCCTCTAGCAGACCAAGTCTCATTAAATGATGGCGGCCTATCTCCACCAATAGAGGCCCTTTATACAGATGGCTCAAAAACTAATAAAGGAGTTGGGGCAGCGTTCTGCAGAATAATTAATAATCAAATTTCAGAGAGTTGGTCAGTTAAACTTCTTCCCCAAGCAACACTTTTCCAGGCGGAACTACTGGCACTCAGCAAAGCAGTCGATTTCGCAAAAAACTTGCATATCTCAGCACCAATTAACATCTTCACAGATAACAAGGCATCAATCCAAGCTTCCTCTAACCCAAAATCAAGAAATCCCACAGCAAGACATATCTTCATCTCTCTAATCCAAAATCCACATATTAAATTAAATTGGTTTGGTTTGGTTTTGATTTTGTGGCGCAAGAGCCATAAAATTGACCATGCTGCGCCAAACTATGTAGAGACCCGTCAAAATAAAAGTAAGAAATTAATGTATAAAAAATTAATGGGAAGAAAAAACAACAAGGAGCACTGTTTAAATATGTGGATAAAAACCAATTGACCGCAAAAAAGCAAAAAGGTTCACGTGTGGAGTCTTGCCGAGTAAAAGAGATAAATCAAAGGAATTGGCCCTAAAAAATTTAAACGTTGGGAGTTAAAATTCGGACATTCAGAGAGTATGTGTTGAACCGACATACTACAGTTGCACATGACGCTGGGCGTTAAATTGAACTCTCTACAAATCTGGACTGGAGATTGGCCTGCTTCTAGCCTCCCCACAATTCGCCACCTCATTCCATCATCTAAACGTTGGTGGTTACTCATTTTTACTGCTACAATTTGAATTTTACCGACTGCTGCAAAATAATACCAAGAAATTTGCCGAGGTGTGCTAGCGAACGAAATGCGTCTTACCTTACGCGCGCTTATCAAGCCTGTTTCTCTACTAGCTCCGCCTACACACAAGTGTACGCTTACGTATTTGACGTACAAGATTTGCACTTTCGTCTAGAAGCAGTGGTTTTACATTCAGTTCAGTTCTTTTCATGAAATTCGATAAAATATGCAAATTCTCTTAATTTATTTCACCAGTGTAATTCATTTCTAGATTAATAAATTTATGTTTTGTTTTTAAGAAATTGTTGTTGTGCATTCATGTTCACACAGGTTACACATCATAATTGTTACTGAGCGTTTCTGGTTAAATTTAAGAACTTAGTGTTATTGCGGCCACATCGTTAATAATCCTTTGAAATAAGATATCTTACCTGTGAGAATTTCAATGTAGGTTTGAGTAATTTTTATTTTATCCGAAAGAAATTTTAATGTAGCTAATGCGAATTTTGTTTGTATTGGTATTGAGAATTGTTATTATTGAGTAGCTCCAAATTTTATGCGACTGTATAATTCAAAAGAATAAGGCGTAGAATTAAAGCTTAAATTGAAGGTAGATTAATTTAAATGTAAATTAAATAATTTAGTAACCCCACATATCAAATTAGTTAAAATAAAAATCACATCAGTTGTAGTTTGTGCAAAGGGCCACGTCTTGGTAGATAGTTTAAGAAATGACACGCCAGACACTTCCAAGTGCGTACGAAAAACCATATTGGTTCATCTGGGAAAATGGAAGAAGATGGAATGGTAAAACTGTTTCAACGTCCTGAAAGTGAATGAAATGATCGTTACCTGAACTAGATTGGTGACGGTGACTCCAGCACATTTTTTGTCAATCTCGGAATGCCATCCATATAGTGAAAATGTATCTCTTTCTAAACTAGAATGTCTTGGCCATGTCCAGAAACGAATGGGCTCTCGTCTCCGAAAATTAAAAATATATATATAGTTAAAAGACATTTACGATGAAATAAATCGATTTCAAGGAAAGGACATTTAACGGATAATATAATTGATCAATTATCTGTTTTCGAGGCAATGCTATTCGACAGCATTCAAATTATATCAAAGACATGAGGAATGCTGCATGGGCCATATAATTTCACACGAAATCAACCGATAACGAATCTCTGCATAGCTTCTGCCCAGCTGGTGAAACATCGTGGTGTAAGTACAACCAAGCAGTTTTCAAAGGGAACTGCCGAAACTTTTCATCACAAAACCAGTTTGCCTCCAGCTGATATGGATGCGATAAAGCCAATTTTTAATTCTTTATCCCATCCTGAGCTACTAAATCGCTGCCTTGGAGCCTACACTCAAAATAAAAACTAATCTTTAAGGTCTGTGATTTGGCAGATTTGCCTTAAGATATCGGGCAGCGGTCGTAGGATTGCAGAAATTGCTGTCTACGAATCAGTTGTACGTTTTAATGAGGGACGCTTGGGCAGACTGAATATCATGAAAGAACTTAAATTGTGGATTAGTAATAATGCAATAAGTTCTCATAATAAAGCTGACACGAGACGAATTAAACAGGGAGACAGAAGAGCCAAACAAAATAACATCGAAAAAAAGGAGAAAAGCGAAATTGCTCGTTGAATCAAAATTTACTAAAAAGGAAGGACTAGCATATGAAGCAGGTGGATTTTAACCATTTGGCAATTTACTATTTTAACATTTTTAAACAAAAAATGCTTTTAATAATTGTATAATGACTAAAAATTTTCTTAAGAAGTGTTTTTCTCATCGTGAATATATTTTCCATTTTCCTTCAATCACTAAAAATTTTCCGATTGCATTTGTGAGAAATTTTAATGAAATGTATGCTATAGTATTTATAAACTTAACCCCTTTAAACAGCCTGGAATATAAAAAAAATTTTAGTTAAAATAAAAAATATCTTTAAAGCGCTATATCTCAAGAACTATTGAATATTTTTAGATAACATTTTTATTGAATGTATATTATGCTAAGTTCTACAAATTGAACCACAATTTTTTGCATTTTCTCTCTACAGAATTTTTGTGTGGGGGGGGAGGAAGAACAAATAAAATTTCAACCATTTTTAACACTTTATTTTAATTGGTATATAAAATAGAAATAAAATTTAAATGTAAATAAATTGTGGTTCAATTTCTTAAACAGACTGTTTGCATATTACTTAGATATCCAAAATATTGTTTAAACCAATATTTTATCCGTAATCATGCGCGCAAGGTGACTATCATTTTTTCGCCAAAAATTACGCCCATATTTATTACTCTCTCAAATAAATACATATCAATATTAAGATTTGAAAATGTGTGTACAATAACAGAAAAACAGATCTTTTTCTAGGAAAAAAAGTTACGTTTGTGAAATGTTTTGTCTTAGAGATATTCGGCCTTATTCACCATCCATGGTTAACCCATGATCAGCGGTTAAATGATGGTTCTGCTATAATAATGCGAAAGGTGACCGAAATGCATTGCCAAATGTATACTTTATTGGGTTGCTATATTGCATGGTATCTCAATTTCTCTGTTGTTTGCGATTTTTAAAATTACCCTCAGCCTTCGAGCCAAACGAGTTTCTCGCCAACTCGCCAGTTAGGGGATACATCCAGCCGATCATTTCGGTCAGCATTCGCTTGTTCGTGTAAATTCCCTTTTAACCGCTGATCAGGATTTAACCATGGATGGTGAATAAGGCCGATAATGTATCGAATTTGACATATTTTTTTTCCCATTTTGCGGAGATTTAAGAGTCGTATGTCCCCTTAAGAGTGATACAAGAAGAATGAAAGCATCGGATGCGTTGATGATTAAAATATGAGCATTCGGTGAGAATGTGTATAACAGTCATTTGGAATTGGCTTACTGTTCAGAGAGGGGCGGGTTCCCCCAATAACAGATGGTTTTGCGTAAATCTTGTATGGCTAAATTTTAATCGACTGAGGACAGTGTCGAGTTTTCTGTTATGCAAACAAGGCCAATAGGTATAGATGTTTTGAGTGAAGCCAATTAATGTGTAATGATGAATGATGTGTTTAAGAAGTTAAAAAGGAACTAGGAAGCCAAAGGAGAACAAATTAAAATGACTTGTCCTTCAAGACATAAGCTGTATACTGAAAATGAAAAACTAGACAGCCAGATTCTGTATTTTGGAACCGACTCCATTATTTCTTCATAAAATGAACTCAATGACCCCATCTTTGGGAAATTTCCCAGGAGAATTTACAGACGAGTTGGGCGGAAACACAACATCTACATTTGTGTCAGGTAAATAATTAATTCACTAGTTATTTTGACTTTACGATCATTGCAAGGTAATCGAAAACTATTTTAGGCGAGCCTAAAAATTACGCGTACCAGACAGAATATGGCCAAACTAGCTGCAACTTAAATTTTAAAAATGCCCACAAAAGCTGAACTTTGAGACTAAAAACAATCTTGTCAACACCATTTTATTCTGAATACTAATTAAAATTATTTTTTCCCCATTTGAAACATTAATATTTTCTCTTCAATTTTTTTTAACATTTTATCCTTTAATCATTGCTTTCAGTGAAATATATCTAGAAAATTACAATTTTTCGTACCCCTACCACCTCGGCAGAGAAAACAATGCTATTGCAAATGATTTTAGAGATGTATTAAATGTTCACATCAGAAAGTTCCTAGCTCATGAAAACGGACAAATACTTCCAACCAAAAATAGCATCCGTTTCTCGCCCTTCGTCAGGCAACCCTAAGCCAAACGGACATGCATAGACCTCCCCTACCATCAGACATGGGTTTATTGTTTCTAGTTAGTCCACTGTGATATTCTTAACGAATAAAAAAATATATATTTGTAGAATTATTAAAATATTTAAAGAAAGAAATTAATTAGATTAAAAATCATTTGGTCATAAACGAACTTAATTTTAAGATATCATTTGGCTGAAAAAGAAATTAAATAAAAATATCGTTTGGTATCAATTCTTTTCTAAAGGTCATAAAAATAGTTTGGCAACGATATTGTCTTTTGCTAAAGTTGCCTAGCAACGGAAAAGAATTATGAATAATGAGATTGAAGATAAAATTCGATATGAGAAGTCAGTGATGTGATGAAATTCGATATGAGAAGTCAGTGATGTGATGAAATTCGATATGAGAAGTCAGTGATGTAATGTTTTGTGATATAAATGTATGTGCTTCTTTTACATGCTTTGTGCTGTGGAAGACGTCCAATAAATGTATTATTTTTTATAAAGAAGATTAATTATTATGCTGAAATACATCACACCACTAATGAGAAATTTCCTCATATGCCGCTTCAATGATTTGTTAGAAAAAAGGATTTTTCCCCTCAGTTCCACAGATCTCTTTGCCTGCTACTAAAACAGAATGGGACAGTCTCCAGAATATTCTGTAAAAACATGACCGAAGCTGCAAATCTCTGACGTTCAGTGAGTTCTTTAAAAAAAATAATTATATCGGAAGTGTCAATAAGTTCCCACCGGTCCAATTCAGAAATCATGCATCTTCCACAAGTGCGAATGTATTGTCTAAACGCTGTGTTGCCACAATTATTACACAACATGCGACTCGAAACAGATTTCTTGAACTCAGAAACACCTTTGAACTCGGAACCACACTATCCTGACAGAAAACAAAAAAAAAGAGACAAGCTTAAATTAGTAAGGCCAATTTTGGACACTTTAAAAAAACTGCTGTAAAAGTCTTCCACGCTTAGTAAACGAAACCCAGTTGATTTCAAAAATTGTGCACTTGCTGCACGAGATGGCCTATTAGACTTCCTTATTTACACTGGAAAGAAAACAGTGGCAGATAGTCACATTAATAGGGCCGTTAGTTGAAGTCTTTTAGTTTAGTAGGAAGTGTGTATGGTAAATTGAATTTCAGCACTAAAAACAACTCATTTGTTTACTAACAGATATTTCACAGGATTGGCAATCCTAGATTACCTGAGAACCAGAAATATATATATGACTGGCACAAAAATGTCCAATCGGACAGAGGATGCAGCAAAAAGCTTTCCGAACGATAGAGATGTGGAAAGGGGATTTTCGGATACGTAGAGAAGGTAAAGCTTACCTAACTAAATGGATATGAAGTCTGTTGTTCTCTCAACCACTGCTTTTCGTGCTAAGCCAGAATATAAATGCAAAAGATGGTAGACAAAGAATTGATGCAAATCAAACAGCAGTCATCAAGGCATGCAATTCAAACATGGGTGGTGTAGATCTCATGGAAAGGTTGATATCGTACTAAAAACATAAACTGCAACTCATTGATTTAAAGCCCATAGCTGAAAGTTTAATAAAAAAAAAGTTTCAAAAACAAGACAAGAAAAAAGAGTTCGTCAACAAAAAGTAGTTCCTTTAGCAGTGAATGATGCAAGATTTGGTTGGGTCAGGCATCTCCCTGAGCATGTAAAATTGCCTAATCATATTAAATGGCGTATGTTTTGTGGCGCAAGAGCCATTGGTTTCGCTATGCAGCGCCAAAAAGTGAAGTGATATCAATGTAAAAAGGAATTAAATGTCGTAATTCAGGATGTCAGTGTAAATCTCGTGAAAAATATCTGCAAAAAAGGAACTGTGTTTATGAATTTCAACACAAATAACATTTTTTAAAAATTATTACCTATATTTTTAAATTGCAACTGTATGGCAACTTTAATAGCATGTAGTCGAATTGGGTACCATTTAATTAACTCAATTAAAGATGTTGAAAAGTATTTTTTCCTTTAATGATTATATTTAATTGAAAAATTACTTAAGTTATAGAAATATCTATCAGCTTTACTCGAATCCTTACGAGGTTAAATGTACGCTGAGAACACAAGTAAAGCCTTTGCATCAGACAAGTAGAGTGCCTTTGAATAAATAAAAAACTGCCTAAACAAATTCTGAATTAACTTTTCTTGATTTAACAGTCAAACGATTAGAAAGATTATGTGAAGCAGAAGAGAACAAAGAACTGATCAGTAATAACATCAGAATTCCCTCATCAAATGGCAAACATCATTGCATTCATACAAAAAATAAACTTACTGTTGATTAAATGAAAAACGGCCAGAACTATTTATATCTTTCTCTGTAATGAAATCAGAATAGATATTTGGATAAAAATCGATGGAATTCGTAACTAAACCCAATATACAGGGTTCCCACTTAAATAATTGCCCCCCCCCTTAACTTCAGAAGGACTGCAGCCTTAGTCATGCAAGTGGTGTCTAAGTATACTAAAACGTCTATGCGCTATGCGATGAGACGACTTACAGCGCCACCTGGAGGAAAACTTCGGAGTTAGCATTCCTATTTCGAAAACGGTACAAAATAGAGGGAAAATGTCAATTACTTTGTAGAGTGTAAACGATTTAGTACAAAAAGACACCTTGTGCATATTAATACAAAGAACAGAACGCTTAAATTGCACATTTTATTGTTCGCGATTTCTGAAACTGTGACGTCACAAAACGTGGCTGACAGAAGAAAATATCTGTTTGCAAAGAAACTAGCCCGTATCGTGGTTTCGTGTGTGATTACCAATCAAAAGGATTCTGGTTCAAATATCGCTCTTGATTTGTTTCTGAAATTTAGGGTGTGATTCAGTGTCTACGGCTTTAACGCCCTCACTGACTGTAAGAAAACGCCGAACTCTGTAAGAAGTTCACATTGATTTCATCCCCTGACGAAACGTCAATGTCCTTTAACTGCGATTCCACTTTTCGTTATCACCTTCAATTCCAATTTATATATATTATTTTTCTAATTTTTTGATGCCATTAAAAATAAACGTTAATTTTTAAAATATGACGCCTTGTTTCGTGTCATTCTTTTTATTCATACAGATCTTACATTACAATTTCCAAGTCTGGATCCTATTGAAATTGGACTACTCTATGTACATAATAAACGAATAGAATCGAAATTATTACAC
Organism: Araneus ventricosus; assembly: GCA_013235015.1. Lineage (NCBI taxonomy): Eukaryota > Metazoa > Arthropoda > Arachnida > Araneae > Araneidae > Araneus > Araneus ventricosus. Next base: position 35,554 of record BGPR01006500.1, read on the forward strand.
ATCGCTGTGATTTCTGAAATTTGAACTATTCTGTGTAGTGCTAATTATGTTGACTTTTGGCTTAATTTCTAAATAGGATACTTTTGTATTGTAATTAAAAGCTGCCACACAAGGGCTTCTTCAATTATGTTATCAAAAAAACTGGTCAATGAAGTGCTATTCAATTCACTGTTTCTCCCCCAACAATGTGTGTAAAAATGCTATTACTGAAAGTGATGAAATTGTCATTTTCCAAACCATGCAATTCCAAATATAACATTTTCTTCGAATAGTTATATTTCGTTAAATGTTATAGCTTAAATTTGATAACCAAGTTCTTTTTCAAACGTTTGATCTTGCCAATAAGAACTGCCACTTAAAATGCTCCATGATATGGCTCAATCGCATTCAACGGAATCGTAGCAGTTCAAATGTGGAGCAAAAGCAAAAAGGTTCACATGTGGAGTCTTGCCAAGTAAAAGAGATAAATCAACAGAACTCGTTTTTAAAAAAATTTAAACGTTGGGAGTTAAAATTCAGACATTCAGAGAGTATGTGCTTAACCGACATACTACAGTTGCATTCAGAGAACATTGGTGTCTGTTCTCCGAACAGTAGATGGCGATGGGTATACCGAGTGTGACCCACTCGTAGTCTTGTGAGAAGCGTATCCGCTTTCCTGTTCAGTAGAGAAGGCCAAGGATGCACATGGCGTTTAACAGCGAGAAGCTTGTTCTCCGTGTCCCACTGTCTCTGCCATTTTGAACAAAAGAGTACTTTTGTATGCTTTTTAAAATCAGTCAAAGGGACAGTAGAATTAGTTATAGTATTCGCCAATTTGGCGGCCTTATCTGCTTTCTCATTGCCCACAATCCCAACATGAGATGGCACCCAACACAATAAAATATTAAAATCACGTGATGCAAGTTTATTTAAAAGATGTAAAACATTTAAAACCAAACGATGGTGATGAGGATGGATATAAAATGATTTCAGAGACTCTAAAACACTTAGTGAATCCGTGTAGATGATGAACTTTCTTTCCAGGCAATCAGAAATTTGTTCCAAAGCAAGTAAAACAGCAGCTATCTCTGCCGTAAAAACTGAACAAGATGAATGAAGTTTAAAAGAAAGAGTTGTGTTTGGGAATACAACGGCAACTGATTTTAAACCGTCTGTATAAATTGCAATGAAATCACTATATTCCTGTCTGTGTTCAATGAAAATTTGTTGATAAATGCTATCAGCCGTGTCGGATTTGATAAAAGTTTTAAAAGGATTTAAAATATTGCACCACAGGTATTTCCAAAGGAGGAAAATTAGTTTTCGGCTGTGGGGTTAAATTTAGGTAAAGCAAGTTTAAATCAGTAAGAATGTTATGAACTCTTGTAAAAAACACGGGTATGAAAGATTTTCTGGCATCCTGTAATCGAAGAAGAAATGGGCGAAGTTTAAAATCATGAAATGGATTATTCGTATTCGATTGAATTCTAAAATAATAATGCAGTGATAACATTTGTCTTTTAAGTTCAAGAGCAGGTTCGTAACACTCAACAGAGGCTTATTACAGGAAATGTTCTGAAAGCTCCCGAACAAAGACGGAGAGCTATATGGTGGACGGGATTAAGTTTCTGTAAAATGCTTTTCCTAGCTGAGCCATAAAATTGTGCATCCATAATCAAGCTTGGAAAGTAGTATAGCCCTATATGTTTTGAGCACTGAATCTCTGTCAGCTCCCAAAGTTTTCGTTGATAAGACTTTTAAAATATTTAAGGCGCTGTCGCATTTTTTCCGCAACTGTCCTAGCACAACAAAATGGGCCCTCCCTCTTAAGCCACCCTAGCGTGCCTCCGCGCCCTCTTCCCCCCGGGCCTTTTACCTACTCTTGTCACTGGATTAATTTTGCTTAACTCTCATGCGCTACACAAGCATTGTTTCATGTTTTTCCCTCCACTCTCTTTAATTGCACTCAGACTGAGTAGAAGCACAGAAGTGCTGGTACTCAAAGAATTCTGCTGTCTCTGTCCGATCAGACCAGCTCCAGCAGAATCGCTCCTCTAGGCAGAGTCGCTTCGCTCTGAGAACCGTCTGACCTCCTCTTAGCGTATTGTGACAGCTCTCCTTTCGATTGCACGGCCTCATGGCCTTTAACTTAAACGAGGACGATATAGTGGATAGCATCGCTGAATGCGGCGAGGACACTTCACTAGCTGATATTCACCTCCACTATGGACTTTTAGCGAGAAAAGAACCTACGGAAAGAGCTACTGAATGGATGATCAAACTACAAGCCATGACGGCGAATAAGTACGGTGAAAACACCATCCCAGGAATACATCTCTACATGGATATCGTGAAATCAGGTAATATTGTGCACCCTCCTAATACTAACAAAAACTCTATTCCTATCACTTTCGATCTTGAACTAACTTCTACTAATCAAAGTACGGACGTAAATATGGAGGAGACTCAAACTAGTAGTATTAATGAAATTGAAATCCACTCTATCGCTGATGATAGCAGTAATTACGAAACTGAAAATGACGAAGATTTTCAACAAGTTAAAAATAGAAAAAGGAAAAAATCAAAAACTAATATAGAAGAAACTAATCAAGTCAAGAAACCGACTAATCCCAACATTAAAAATGATGCAAATCCTCCTATTGAGCTGAAGAATATATTTAATGGACTAGAAATACAAACGGACAAAATTATCCATCCTAATATCCCTCCTCTCTCTTTCTTAAGAAAACTGCTAATCACAAATTGATCCTGCAAAGAATAATTGACTTCAAAAAAATTAGCTGTCGCGCTAAACCCTCTGGAGAATTTCTACAACTCTTTTGCGAAACCGAAAAAGATCACAGGGATCTTACTGAATATTTAGATATCCAAAAATTAGAATATTTCGTTATTCCTTCCCAGACTGAGAAACTAACTAAAGTAGTCATCAGAGGCATAGACATTGATACCACTTGCGAGGAAATCCATGAAGAACTAACAAAAAGAAATTATAGAATTCATAAAGTGCATCAGCTAAAAAAATTCAGGACTAAAGCCCCAATGCCACTTTTCCAAGTGTAACTTTTACCATCTGAAAACTTAAAGAACATCTACTCTGAAACAACACTCCTGTACTATATAATTAACGTTGTTAAAAACGAGAGGAAAACTGTTGGGCAGTGTTTCCCACTGCCAGTCCTTTGCGCATATTGCATCTAAATGTAGGATGAATGTCAAATGCGTCATCTGTGCAGAAAACCATGACTCAAGATCTTGCCCCTAGAAAACCCAATTAAGAAATGTGCAAATTGTGGCGGATCCCACACTGCTTCTTATAGAGGATGTCCAAAATTTCCAAAAATTAGGACCAATGAAGTAAAAAAAGGATATTCCTACGCAGCTGCAACTAAAACAACCAACGCTCAGCAAATCCCCCACCCAGCGACGCAGCACACCGCACCAACAAATAATATTTTGAACAACCCACCCCCGGCTCTGGATATGATGAAGGACGAATTCCCTGATGTCTTCACACTCCTAAATCACCTCAAGAACATCACACAAGCAATTCCGAACATTAAAAACCTCTTAATTAAACTTGATAACGAGACCAGCGTCGAAAACAAATTCTTCTTAATCGCAGAAGCCTTCAATCAATCTTCCTTCACAACTCCAAAATGAACTATCGTTCCTGACAAGCATAATTTAACTGCTCCTCATCTTCTACACTAAGAAGACACAGAATAAAACAAGTTCTAACCCTTCCATCACTCGGCAAACGCCTGCTTATGCAATCCCGTTACGTATTCACTTCTCCATCAACTGCGCTGACCTTGGAAGAACCAGTTTCTGACCCCTTTCAACACTGGATTCTAGTCGTTTCTCTCCTCACTCGGAACAGCGGACTGCAGTTTACTGGCAACCCTAACGCCCTGACCTTGGACTTTGTTTACCTCTCCGGACTGACAGAGCGAATTCGCCCCACCAACTCTTGCTATTACTCGCTAATAACTCTCGTACTTTTTGTCTTCCGCACTTCTCCATTATTCCCTTAACTATTTCTTTAAAACTATTAAACTTTTTTTCATTGGCACAGTATTATTAAGTTAGAGTTATTATGTTTGGATACTTTCTACCCAGCACAGTTAAGGATTGGAGATTATAGGTCTTCGACCCAGGCTCTCCATCAACAAATTACTAACGGTGTGACCAGCTCCAGACAGCAGTGAGGAAAGATCTCGCCGCTCTGCTCTTCAATCAAAATTAAACTCTGAGAATCTACGCACTTCAGCCAAACTAAGTGTATCATGTCTACAGTTTTTGCCGACTGCAGGTACGTGGCCCTCAGGGCCACGACGTACTCCTCACCCCATCGTCTCGTCTCGTCATTCTTAATTGGCTCCAGACATCAACCCCCGCCTCTCCACCTTCCAGGCTCCTGATTGGTCTCCCCATCACCTCCTCCCCGACCAGACCATACCAAGATCTCCTGACATCACCGCACTTCTGAACATTTCCATTCGTGTCTGTGATGGCGACGAGTGATGACGAGGAAACGCGCTCTTGCGATGGCGATTTGGATATGCAGGTAGACTTGGATGACAAGGCCGCTCGCGGCCATTCCGCACCTGAGCAATAGTGCGAAACCTGTGAGAAAATGATCGATCTGAAGCATGGCATAAACCTCACGATGGCAAGACAGCACGCGCTTATGACTATAACCAGGGTGATGAGTGAACACACCCGCTTTGAACCGAGATCAGACAGAGATTACCAAGAGAAACTCAAAGAGATCCAATACCATGAGGAGCAACTGGAAGTGCAGAGGGGCAAGTTAAAATCCTTACCTAACTGTGATGATGTGAACTGTCTTGGCAGGACTGATATGGCTATGGATAAAATTAGGAAAACTAAAAACTCTGATAACAGAGAAAAGGAATTTATTTCCCCGCAGAAGCGCAAAATAGCAAGGAATAGTCAGGCTCCTAAGAGCACAAAATCCATCATTGAAACTAAAAATGCTTACGAAATACTTGATTGAATCGGATAAAACTACCGATGACAGAGAAAACTCAGCCGAAAAGGAAGTAGTTCCCCCTATTATGCTAAGATATAATGACGACTACATTAAAATTCTTACCGATATCCGCAAAGTATGCGGCCCTACTG
>BGPR01006500.1:51066-79790 GCA_013235015.1 Araneus ventricosus
TTGATGTACTTCCGTTCGAGTTACGTATTGCTCCTCTTACTATTGGCGGGGCTAGGTATCCATGGTGAACCATCTTTTTTTGAACATAACAATTTTACAGAGCTTCAGTTCCGCAGGTAATTGGACAAGGAAAAAACTTGTGGTTGTCTTTTCCATTTGAAATTGTAAGAAGTCCTTGGTCATTATTCGACAGTCAAAATCACCCCTTTTCAAAGCTTTGTCTACTGCAAGAGACGGTAAACCTTTGCGATTACTTTGTACAGTTCCACATGCATATATACCAACAGATTTTAGATATTCATACAATTCCACAGAGGAAAAAAAGTTATCCATCATTATGATGTGATTTTTATTGACAAGAGATTTGGTTAATTTCTGCACTACACTCCCTAGTAGACCAATTCTTTTGAATTCTGAATCATCTTTTCCCTGATATACTTCAAATTCATACATGTAACCTGACATATCTGAACGACACCATAGTTTGTATCCTCTTTTTATTGGTTTTTTAGGATTGTACTGTTTGAGTGTCGAGCGGCCTTTGAATAATATCATGCTTTCGTCTATACTTTGTGTTTGATGAGGCATTCTCAGTGATTGCAAATTTTTATTTAGTTTATCCATAAGTGGTCTAATTTTATACAGTCTATCAGTATTTTGCTTTGGTATTACTTCATTGTCATTTACATGCAAGTTACCTAATATCTGGAAATACTCTTTCACGAAATAGGTATCAGGAACAACAGGTACAGAATAATCTATATCACTGCTCCAATAATTTCGTACTCGAGGTAAACGGTGGTAGCTAAATAACATATTTAGTCCCAAAAATCCATAAAACTCCTCTTTAGAAATAGGCTTTATATTCCTTTGTTTTTTATTTGAATAGAGGTTTGTTTGAAATACAATATTACTTATAATTTCATCGTCTAAAAATGTTAAAAAAAAATCGGTAGGCAATGTTTTACCTTCGAAAGCTGATACACATGTTCCATGAGATAAGCTAAATATAGGGATAGTTGATGTACAATCTCTTTTCTTCCAAATTCTTTTTGGTGTAATTTCTTCACTTTCAGTGTCTTCACTTGAATCGCTTTCAGAGTCTGAAATTTTATGAATGTTTGTCGGATTCAAACTTTGATTGTTTGTTTTATTTTGTTCTGGTGAATCTTCGTCAGAACTGCTGTCCTCTTCTGGTGTTTCAACATCAGATGGTAATTCATCCCAGATAATGTTAATTTCTTCTGGCGTCAAGCCTTTTCTTCGTCTATACATTATTCTAAGAAAATAGAAATCGAAAGAATTTTGTAAAAGGGAGGGAAACTCTAAAAATTTGTAAATACTCAATGACAAAACAAAAAACCATTAAGAAATGCAATACTTCAGGATAATTGAATATATTCAAGTGTTAAAAACAAATTATAATAACATGCAATAACAAAAATCCATTTCAAAAAAGAAATTAGTCAATTTTTACCAGGACTTTTATGACCCAACGGGACTTCAAAGTCCCAAAAGAACAATAATACGTCATGTTAGAAAATTTTCACTGAATTGGTTATGTTTTGAATTAAAATTACAAGAAAGTTCATAAAGAATAGGTAAAAAAATATAAAGTACTTACCAATAAATATTCTTTTGTTACGAAGCTTGAAGTACGTCAGTAATTTTCCAGCAAAATGGCCGTTCAAACTGAGCGCATGACGAAAGTGTTCACTCATATCCATGCGGAACAAACCGTTTATATAGTGCTGCCATCTACTGATCATTAGAAGAAGGTTTAAATGAAAGAACTTAAAAGTCCCGTTGGAATTCATGAAAGACTTTTAATTTCATTTGACTTTATATTAAGTGGGACTTACAAGTCCCGTCGAGACATAAAGGGTTAAACATATTTTACAGCTGATATATTTTAAATCTTGCATTTTTAATCTCTTCTCGTCGTTCATCTATTCATTTTTGGCAACATGATTTTACCTTTTCATATGCAACTATGAATTTCAAATTTATTTTAGAATTTTATCTACCGCTTTTAATATAACACCATATATTTTATTACCGTGTTCCTGCTTATCTACCATACGTTTGGCGCAGTTTAGCCAAAAATTGCTCTTGCGCCATTAAACCTCACACAACCATCCAACCCTAGTATATTGGTTAAACATTTAACTTTTATAGATACTGTAATTAAATTATGTTTAGGAAAACAATTTATCAATAATAATTGTAAATTCTCCATGCCTCATTTTACAAAAGTCATTACCAAGAAATTAAAACTGGAATGCTTTATTTCTCGAAGCATTTAAGAAAAATAGGTTTTCAAATTTGATATACCTTTGCTCGAAATGAAATTGTATGGCATATATATTTCCGAACAATGATGTCGTTAAATGTATGTTTTTTAAAATGAGTTTTATATCAACAGTACGATTTCATGCAAAATGTATTTCAGAATTAGTTTTCTAACCTGTATAAACTCCTTCAAGTTTTGATATATTGCGTCCAGCACTTCAGGAAGCAGCTTACTAATTGTGGATTTGGGACACGAAAAAGGTGGCTCAAAATTCTGTAATTACATCCACTGGCCAAAAAGGTTAAGGTCGGCTCCAACTTAGTTCTGGCTGATACAGCTTCCCTTTTCAGTGTGTCTTGCCTTTGTATGTATGGGGAAACACGAATTAGTAACTCCTCAAATACTTCAGGTGTCATTCTGAGGAAAAGTCTATATTCTGCTGGGTCCTCAACAGCCAATTACTTCAATAACAGATTTGACGCTCCAAGTTGATTTCTTCTCTTTATCCATTTTCGAACCCATAATCGTTTGGGTATATTAACTTCCGAATCAATGGCATCTATTACTTCTTCAGCCAAGATTTTAGATATTTTCACACGAGTCAATTGCAAACTATTATACTCAGAAAAGGTTAAAGGTCTCGAAAAAACCGGAGGAGACGTCTTAAAACTGACAGCTAAGAACAATGGAAGCCAAAACAAAACAAAACGATGCCGACGAACCGCGCTTCGATGTCCGCATGTTAACAACGGAACCCAACCCAAGCGGGGGTACCAGAATAATACCAGAATAGTACCCTAAATCTGAAGATGCCGATCGCTTGATTTGCTGCGCTCGCAGCAGAAATACGTCACTTCCTAGCGAAAAGCCAGACCTTTGAAACGACCAAGGTACGAGAATACGATCACTTCTTTCGGTCTTGAAAAAACCATTAATTCCCCGCGGTCGAAAGGCGAAACGCTCACAACCCAACCGGGGTATCTGAATAGGACCGTTTATTACCCACTTAAACAAAACGGAAATCATTTCCATATATTATAACCGAATTTGAAAATAAAGCCCTGACGAGAACTGAATTTGATTGTAAAGCACTTCATGGAGAAGTTTTAAATTTCATTTCGCAGAATATTTTGATATTAATGTAGTTAGTGAGATTTGTTTTCCTGAAATAAGCCCATACCAAATGATAATTTAACGGTAGTTGCGATTCTGTTTTGGCAACACGGAGGTTAACAGTGAGAAGAGTGATTCCAGAATATTTGTAGCGTCATTGCCTTTTGTTATGAATTTGTCAAATCTTCTATTCGAAGTATTTCTGTTTGTACTTGGTGTTGAATGAAAGCATGGACTTCAATTTTATGATGTATGGTAAAGTTTCTTAAAACGTATTTTAAGTTGATGAACGACGGTAATGAATTTGTAAATTCAATTGAGCTTATCAAGAATGCTAAATAGGCATGTGCTTCGGAAAGTTCATTTCGCGTGATGTTAACTGAAGAATTTTCTTGGTGTACCCGAAATGGAGTCTCTGAAATGAAATCTAATCTCCTATAAGACTGTTTCTGTTAAACAAAACGAAATGTGTGGTGTGTTGATATTGTACAATGAGTATGAGTTGAGATTGATGAACAGTTGAGATTTTGTGTATTGGCCAGTTTGTTTTGAGCTTGTGAATACTGGAATTTATTTGTGTACACCCGCAATTTCAAGTTCTCAATATGTCTATATTTCTTGTTTTCTGGTTGCATGAGCAGAAAACAATTTTATACCTTGACAAATATTATATTTCTGGTAACCGTGTTCTAGAATGGAAGTGAATGCTTTTGATCCTTTGTTTTTCACATGCACATTATAATATTACATTAGAAAAGTAATTAATTTAAATTTGATGTATTTATAGTATAATTAAATATTAACAACTGACTTGGTGATGCAATAACTGGGATGAATAGGTATGTAAATTTCCATACAAGTCTCTTTGCTAGGCTTTGACTCGAATAGATCAGATATTTTTTTTCGAAGTTCTGAGCGATTTTAATTAGCCTGTGAACAGGTTGCTGTGTAGACATTTTCTGTGAAAGCTTTTATTTTTGGTTTTTTTCCTTCGTAGTAGGAGCAGGAATAATAGCAAGTGTCTTTCTTGTAACTCTGCAGAAATTGCTCTCCAGATTGGATGATAGGGTCAAGTGGGGGGTAAAATCAAGCTTTTTTTAGAAAAGGCCCTAAAACCAAACTATTAAATTTATTTTAATGAAACTTTTTGTTGCATTTTATATACATTGGATTCATATATATTAAATATGAAGCATAACCATTCAGTTTTGTTGGAATGTTTTCTCACAATGATTCATTTAAAAGAGCATGTCTTGATTACCCCCACTGTACCCCACCGTGGGGTCATAGAAAGGTACTGAGTTGCGCGCCGGCTTTCTTGTTATAGGGGAGGTAGGTCAAGATTATTTGTTATGGACTTCGTCCAGGAGACGAATGGGTATCATTCCAGGGTTAAAGAAATAACGCCCACGGCTATCGAAATTAGGTTCACTTAGTATACAGCATATATTGCTGAACTCTACTGCACAATCTTCATCATCAATAGCAGGAAAAATGTAATAGTTCCCCAATTGTGACTTAGTCAAATACTTTATGCGATAGAACTATTAATTTCAATCACTTGGCCGATGAATTTAGAGGATTGACTTTATGACTGGTATTGAACCCTTATCCATGAGCCTTGATTTATTTCTTTAAAGTCTACTTTAAAATTATCTGTTTCATTCCTTCTACTTTTCGTAATTCCTCTACTTTTTGGATCATCTTCCTTTCCTTTTCTTGATAGAATTTTTTCTTATGATCAGATTCTTCTTTTTTTAAGTCTTTTTCTATATTTGCTTGACTGAATTTTTTCTTACATTCATGTTCTTTAACAGCCAACCTTTCCCAAACAGTTTCGTTGGTTAAAACCTCGCCATTCTTGCTTTGTACTCTTTTTCGCTTTTACTTTGAATTCTCAACGGCTAAGAGAGTCTTTACAGATGGAGTGGGAGAGTTTGCAGAGAGTTTTCTTTAAATCTTTTAAGGGTGAATTGAGAGAAACTGCTTCAGAAGCTTTCTTCAGATCATCTTTTGTGTATGTTGGGCTACTGGTTTTCTTAATATAATTTCATGGCATATGGCTAATTCCATGCGTGACTTGCACTACAAGTGAGGAAAAAAAAATCTTAAAATAACCATAAAAGGACTGGTATTGCATTAAAATAAAATTTCCACTTGTCTTATCATTGATCATGCTTAATTTACATATTCCAGCTATTACATTTCATCATATTAATTATATATTCTCTGTACATAGATAAAAATATGCTGTGTCTCACACTACATGGAAAAGAAGTGATACTTTGCAATTAAGCACAGAAACTTTTCTTCCTCTAATGATTTTAAATATATATATTTCTATATGATATTTAATAATGATATATAATGGTGGTTTATATTTTCACTACTGCTATATTAATTAAATGAATAATTTATAAGACATTTAGCATGTGACTCGCACTACATGGCGAAAGTTACTTGCATTACTCTTCATACAAATATTTTTATTGGCAAGTAACATATCCAAAAAGTATGTAAAGAAAACAAATTGTTCTTATTTTAACATAATATATATGTAGGATCATTAACCCATGTTAAATTCATTAAAATTAATTTAAAAGTATAGTGTATTTTTTTTCAAATGGTTCAGAAAGTTTGAGATCACTGAAATCTATTCCAGCTGTGTTTTCTGATTTTGGCTAAGAAAATTTCAGTCAATTTATAAAAATGCAAGAATTTGATCATTAATGTTGGAAGGTCCTTGCTTTGTAATAATTTACCCAGCAAAATAATGTAAACAATGTTGGTGATCGGATTGTTAGCACAGGTCCAGTAAAAAAAAAAAAAAAAAATCCTCTGATTCGTTGCATTCAATGTTGCCACACATCTGTCCAATTCTCTCCAAAAAAAAAAAAAAAGCTTCTATTTTCCCTCTGTCTCTTTCCAGTTCCCCGCTCCTTTTTAACCCTTCTTGCCAGGCCATTCTTAAATCCTTCATCACCTGATGCCAACTGCCAATGTTTCATGTGTTCAAGGCACAGGATGAATAATTTTTCTTTCGCCAAGTGTGGTCAGAAACGGCCAAGACTCCCTCCAGGGAATCAAGTAACCCATTGTGCATGCCCACCTGGTCAAATCAAGCAGACCATAAAAAATATATTTGATATTTATTTTACGGAGTCTCATGTCTTGGACAGATTTCTTCTGGTCGGATATCGCAGAATTTACTACGCCCAGTAGAAACATCAGGATATTGCTCTTTAAACTGTTGAGAAGTTTCACCTAAAGTTAAATAAAGGTAATGTTTCTGTCTTGACATCTTTAGAACATGAAGCTTGTTAAGAAAATGTGTCGGAAGAATAAAATTCTTTTACTAGGTCACATACCTCATTGGGTGTCACAGAAGAAGCAGTTTTTTTTTTGGAGACATGTCAGGAGAATATCGTTGGTAATTTTCCACAATTTTCTTATTGTTGGGCTTTTTAGGAAGAGATTGTTTGGCTTTTCTATAAGAACTCTTTGATTTGTAAGTCTTGGATAGAATTGTAAAGGGAATAATTTTTTTTGAGATGGCATTTTTCATGTTATTTTCTCATTTCTTTGTCCTTTTGATTTTTTTTTCTTTTGCTGTAGTTTACTGTTTTCTTTTATTTCTGGCTATTTTTTGTTGACTTGTTTCTGATTTACAAAATTCTTCTAATTTTCCAGATTCTCTTGGCTTTCTTCTTTGCTCGGCCTTTATCTCAGCTGGTGTTTTTGCCATCAGTACTTACTATAAAAAATTATATTTTCTTTTATATTTCATTTTTACAATAAATATTTACGTATTAAGTTAGTGTAAATAACTTTGAGGGAATGATGAGTCAAAAAATATTCTTTAGGATGATCTGGGAGGAAATTTTTATTTTTAGATACATATTGACAATTATTTATTAACATTTTAAAACTTAGGCATGTATACATGTAGTATGTAATAAAAATGTATCAATACATTTTTAAAAACTTATGTTCTTAAAAATTATGTTCATGAAAAATACTGCAGTTCGCAATAATCAATTTTGATGCGACTTGCACTACGTAAATTTTTTAAATTTAATAATTGCAGTTAAAAACCAAATGACTTTATTATAATATAAGCCATAGCATCTATTTAAAGGGGGAAAAATATCTAGCTGATATTATAAAATTAACATTATAAACAAAAAAAGTACCTTTTTATGCGACTCGCACTACATGCACTAAGCCTAAATATAAAATGAAATTATTTTAAAGAAGGCTCTTAATGGAATAATTGGTACATTTAAAAAAATTAAACATCCTTATGTGTAAATATAAAAAATATTTATTATCGAAATTGCCTTTTAATTCGAAAATATTCAGAAGAAAAGTTGGTATGACTTAAGAACATGGTGTGGTTTCTCGCCAAACTGGAAAATCACGCCAACCATCCAAAAAGTCTCCAAATACCCGCCATCTTGGATGGTTTTAAGATGTTGGCGATTCTAATGACCCACATTGAAAAAAATGCAAATAGTACGTAAAATTGTATGAAATTTTGTATGGATTTAAGCAAGTTTTAATGGAATTACAAGATGACATGATGCATTAAAAACTAATTTTGAACTGAAAGAATATAATTTTTACTGCATGTAGTGGGGGAGGCTCAAGCCCCTTCCCAACCCCTCGATTCGCTGCATAAGACAAAATACATGTGCAATTTATAAATGATATATAATAAAGCAATTGAAATTTTATTAAAAAATAGCACTTACTTCATTTGCCGGTCACGGGATACAATTAGTGATGCCTCGAATGAAAGATGGAAAAAGGGACTTCATTGATGCATCGTGGAAGCTTCTCCACCATATATATTCGGCTAAATATGTATCGAACGGACCGAAAACCTTTTTGGTCCCCTGTTTCCGGAAATCTGCCTTGATAGCACTCCAGGTGCCTTCGATTACATTGCTATGGACATCCGTTACTGGATCTTTGAAATTCTTTGAATGGTTGACGGTGTAGTGCACATAGCCTTCCACCGAGAAGCCATTATAAGACTTCCAGCAGTCCAAAAGTACCGTGCTCCCAGGCTTAATGAATTTTTTGGTGACTTCGATCAACGTCTCTGCCGTTCGATCCTGAACCACACAAAAAAAAACCCTCTTTCTCCCTCTTTCAATTCCACCAAACGCCTACTTACCATCCACTCGCTTACCCTTATTATACTTTCTTTTACCAAATTTACTTCCATCAATTTCAACAATCACTCCGACATCACCAAGCATTTCCATATCTTTACTGTCATTCTCAAGCATATCAACACACACTTCCCTGCAAAAACTTTTCCAATCAACCACAGTTGGCTCGGATGCATTCATCTCATCCACAATCCACTCATTCGATGTTTTTTTGACCCACAAATATGTGAGGATCATAACCTCAGGCATACTCGACTTACTTTCATCAAACCAACTGCCCTTTCTCACGGTCCTTTTAACATGATAAGCATTCACACCAAACTTTTGACAAACCCAGCCATAACTATCCGATCCATCCCTTTCGATCAAATCCATTTTCTCTCCATGTCGGACATACATACTCTTTCGCAATCAAATCCATACCCATATACCATTCAATCGCATCTTTTTTGCTTCTTTTCTTCAACCCATACAAAAACTCTAAATGAAACAGACCAGCGTGGCTTTCGGCAGGGCAATGTTTGACAAGAAGTCATAATGGGACTTTTGGAAGGACCTGGAGTGAACCAAACAGAATTAAAAAAAAAAAAAAAAAAAAAATAAAAAAAACGTGTTGGGTCTAAAAATAAGCAACCACAACATCCAACCGATGGAAGGGAAAAGAGACAACCGTATGCAAATTCTGTCAACGTTTTATGGTTGCCAACAAAATGAAGGTTACGACATTTGGCGAGAAAAATAAAATTCAACTTGGCGGACCACACCGTGTGCTTAAGTAGAGCTGAAAAGTTGGCAACACATTTTCCACATGTACAGGTAAACACTACTTTTGATTCTAGGTGTTGTCAAATTCTAAAGCATCAACTTTGTTTTCACTCTTAAATATTAAAATTTGAAGTTATTAAGCAAATATTTTTTAAGAAAGAATAAATAAAAAATATTTTTTTTTTATGGAGGTGTACTTTGGCATGAATTTACCATTTAAGCTATAAAAGAAATAAAAATTAATATTGGTAGTAATTTGATGTGTTATTATTATTTATAACACTGTTTGTTTCTATCATTCCTCTTTCTAAACTAAATATAGAAAAAAAAATTGTTTTCAGTGTTAAAATTACTTCCTAGGGTTATAAACAAATAAGTAAATTATTTTTGTCATTTTATTATGAAATATAGAGCATTAGACACTTACTAAAGTTAATTCATAGGGTAAAAAATATCCCTATCATACAACACTTGGCTAAGCCTTACCATACCCCCAAATTACCCCACCTTAGAAAAAACATCATAATAAATAGTATTATAAAATTTATTCTTACCTTTTTATGTAGATGTGTTCCTTAGATGTTCCTATACAAGTCTGAACTAAAATTAATAGTTTTTGCCAGTTAATAATGATTTTAGAATGAAGTTCAGCAGCAGCTTAAACTAACATACTATGTAGTGAGCATAAACAAGATGGTTTGTAAACATTAAACTTGTTGGCCAGTTTCTAAAACTAAAATATATTTGCCATAATTTCAATATACATCCACTTTACCCCATAGGCCCACTTTCCCTCACCTGGCCCTAATAATGAAGTTGATTATTTACTTATGAAAGGGGGGTTATCTTTCAAACAATCTAGAAATAAATGTTGCTTGTTCTGTAGGGGTGTTTGGTACTATAAATTTAATTATTTTATGACGTTTGTAATGAGTGTGCATTAATGAATGTGTTTCCAAGTTGAATTTATCTTATCAAAATTTCTGTGCAGTCAGTTATAGATCTGACATATTCCTGTTGATGTCTTGATATAAAACTTGGTACTTAAGGAACTGGTCTTTGATCATGAAAACTAGACAACATGCCTTTTAGTATGAAGAATTGTTCCAAAAAATTAAGTTTCAAACAAGGCCAAAAAGTAGGTTGATTTTTTTGTGCTTATGACAGTTTTATTTTTTTCTTTCTATTAAGTTTGGAATTTTGTTCAAACTTCTTTGATTATTTTCACAGCATTTATTTCTTTGAGATCCTTGATATCATTTACATCTTATTTTTTCATTTGCTTGGTTTTGTGAAACATTTTTCTAGGATATTATGTTGCATTTGAGAGTTTAAGCATAACTGGGATTTTTTTGTTAAGATTTTAACTTGGGGGAATTTTGGACATCCTCTTCACACAGAAGATGAAATGACCTGTTTCTAGACATGTGATCTACCTATGGGTATCAGTTTTATTTTTAATATTGCAGTCTTGGGTTTTATGATTGCCATTTCATTTAATTCAATGGAGTTTATATCTGCAGTTTCTGGTGCTATGAAAGACGCATGAACATCTGTTATAATTCATTGCTTCAAGTTTTTTTCCCGTGCATTTTTTCAAAAGGTACATTTTGATATTCGTGTTAGTAACATTAAAGATGGTTTAGATTTTTTTTTGTTTTAATGATCTGTACAAGGAGGTCTGTTCTAAAATTTCTAAGTTTAATTTTTCTTATTACTTAAAAATTTTTGCTTTTAAGTTCTGTGGGTGAATCTTCTTTATCTTGATCAATAGGTCATAAAATTAATAAAAGCTTTTTGTTTTTTTACAGGTCTTTCATTGACATGACTCAGTTGGCATTTCATAGTTTGCTTTTGAGCCTCAGTCACATTGGTACAACAAGCAGCTTCATTTTGTGTACAAGATTCAGATGTGGTAGGAGTTTTTGAGAGACCTGGGACCTCATTTTTTTCAGATGTATATTTCTCTGCAATTTGGCAGCTTTTGCAAATATTTTCTTTGCCGCTTCCTTTGACACTAACTTTTTCCTTGGACTTTGCTGTCACAAACATTTTATTATTCCTCCAAGCAACAATCTTTTCTTCACTTCTGGTGTTGCATTAGAATTTTTCATGAGGTTTCTCACTTTCGTTAAAGGAGTTCCTGATTGTTTTTGTCTCTTAAGTCTGTAAAACTTTTTCTTATACTTCTCAGAAATTCTACGTGCCCTTAATAATTAATCTTTCGTCTTTTTCAATTCTCTAACTAGTTTTGCTCGATCCCTCCATATTCGCTTACGACCAGCTGCCTTTTTTAGATTTGAATTTGTTTCAGGAATATTTTCAGTTCATCTAAGCTACTTTCTATTTGAAGGGTGTTATCTTGCACAATTTTTCGTTTGGCAGCAAGTTTTTTGGATTTGGTTTATTCGGTTAGAACATTCTGTACTTGTTGATGGCTATGAACATTGGATTTTCTCATGTTCAACTAAGACTCTCTTCCATAAGGTAATGTACATGTTCAATGCTATTTTTCTTGCTGGCATGGCTTTTTTTTTTATTTACCCTCCATTATTTCTTTTGCATTCTCTGGTCTCTGGTTGTTAATTTTGATATTGATCTGCTTTTTCCATTTTCTTTCTTCAAATATTTTGATACTCTTTTCTTTCAATTTGGTAGCCAAAACCGCATCAGATGTTCTCAAGTCTTTTCCTGCTTCCTAATAAGAATATCCAAAATTTTCGATCACTTCCTTCTTTCTTGGGGAGCCATTATGCATCTGAAAAATATATATAATTCCAAAATCTACAATTTTAATTGCCAAAGAATGGTTTTGTCCAAGTTGGCTAACAACTATGCATGTTAAAAAATTTTCTTTTAATGATTTTATACGTATTGCAGTCAGAATATAAGCTAACTTAAAAAAATGAATAAACATTGCATAAAAAATGCATAAAACCTTAAAAAAATTTAAAATGCTGCATTAAATATTCACAGATTATGGAATACAATGACCCATGTCATTCCCCTGTCATTTATTTTTGAAGAACCAAGGTTCTTTTCTTAATGTGTATTCGAGATTTAATTATATTAACAGGTTCTCATTGTATAAATTTTATAAGACTTTTAACAGGATCTCTGGTGAACTGGACATTAGTCATATGCCTCCTACTGTTTTTAAATCAAATTGTTTTCAACTTTAAAATACTCGACCAGATTTCTTTTCTTGCGCTTGACTATACATATTAAGATTTTTATACATTGATCTAGTGTTTGACTTTTTGACCCTTGATTTTAATGGTTTTTGATTTAGTGTTCTAAATTTTTTTTTTAATTGTGTAATTTTTTTATAATTTTTATGTGACAGTTTTTGGCATGGACTTCGGGGCCTCTGTGTGTTTTTGGTGCTTTTGTAATTGCGTGTTTTCATTTTAAAACATTTATGTGTTTACATTATTATAATTAATGTGGTTTTGAGCTTTGAACTGTTGTATTCTCTGCAGTTACTTTTTTTCTCTTTGTGTTTTAATTCACTTTGTGGCTTGTATGTTTTTGATCATGCACTCTACAAATGGAGTCATTTGTGTATTGTGCTTTCTTCGAATAAATAAATAACATGCCATTTATCTGCCCTGCATGAGACAAGGGAATGACAACAAGTAGGGTTACCTTGTCTACTACCATAACCACATGCACCAAAATGATTTACTTTTAAAGTTAGCTTGAAAAACTCACAAAGATTTAATCATTAGTTTGTGCTTTTGTTACAATATTAAGGCCAATAAAAGATTCAGGGTAGTGACAGTGAATCAAAATACATACCAAGATATCAAACAAATCTTTACAGGTCTACATGCTTGTTTCTGCAAGCAAAACAATTCAAGATAGCTTCATTGGTGATACAGCTGTCTACCAGGTGGAGGTAACATCGAGATGCATGTTTCTTTCGCCGACGAAGGTCATCATCTGGACACTTCTTTTCAACTTTTGGAAAGAGGCGTTGGTGATCAGGTCTACCTGAAATATGATCCTTTGAAACGTCATGAGAATGTAGAACGTGCCGGACGGCACATAGTACACGGATTCAGGTTCCACTACCACTGCGTTGGAGAAAGTCTTTCGGACGCCGGATATGAAGGGTCTGATAATGTTCGAATCCCTTTCTTTCAATACGTAAATGATCATCTGCTTTGTCATAGTCTGGTAGACGTGATACGTCGAGGCGAGCACGAGTCTCTTTCCGAAAGTGAAATATTTTTTCGTGAAAATCTGCCAGTGTTGAAAGTGAATTCTCTGGTCACAGTTTTTATGCTTGGTGTTGACTGCATTGGTGAATTTCTTGTGCAGTTTACACCAGTGAAAAGGCTTGTAACTGAAACTTTTGTTATATTCGATGCATCTTCTTTGGTTGTTCAACACCAATTTTGTTTTTCCAGTTAGTAATAAATTTTGTTTCTGGCCGAGTGGGCTCTGGGAGAGTATAAGATGAATGCTACAGAGTCCGCCTCGAATTTTTGCATGATGGTTTTGGCTTCAGGAATTTTCTCTCATTCTCTGGTACTGATCGAAACCATCTCGGGAAAACAATCGAAGTGACTAACTTCTCAAGGGTCTTGCGTTGATGCTCCACTGAATGGGTATTTGCGGTTGAGACTAAAGAGGAATTTAATGCGTATTAACATAATAGCATGAACTTTCAATTAGAGAAAGTCAAAAAATATAATGAAATAAATGAATAAATAGGGTTTGAAACTTGAATATCCAGCATCTTTTCTCACCAAAATAAGAATTTAAAAAATATATTTAGACGCATTTTTTAAAAGTTTGAATCGCATTTGTAAAAAATTTTATCTCGGTTGCTACAAATTTCTCTTCATTAGCATTTCTGACTAACGTTGAAAACTGTCTTATCTTCATGTTTTTTTATTAAGTTTGAAATTAATGCTTTATTTTGTAATCACACTGTAAAATGTTTGATATTTTGCTTTTAAGAAATGCCGCTGCAGTTCCTTTCAAACAATAGAATTATACCTTTCGGGATCTAGTGCAAAAACAACTCCAAAACCACCTTCAGCATCTTTAAAAAAGAATGTATAATCTTTAAATATCTACTCGCCATTTTTTTAAAAAAATATCTGTGATGCTCGATGGTTCTTTAAAATGAAAGAAACTGGATAGCAAGCTAAATCCTTTATTGGGAATGTCCACCAATGTTGTTTGATCTTTCGCAAGTGGTATCTCGCTCTCCTCAACGAGAATCACATATATATCCGGTAGTTCCACTCTCCTGAACGAGAAATAGAACTCCCAAAGCAGCTACCGTGCAGAGCAGGCGAAATCCCACCTCGCTCCTTCTTTCCCCCAAAACTCTGTCCCTCGTTTTCGGTGACTGGTCTGCTCCCAAGTTCACAGGCACTCCTAGGTTCAATGTCCTCAAGGTAGTGCCCCCCTATCGGCTTTAAAAGAGATGTCGCCTAACTCCGCGCGACAGCTGCTAAGTTAAGCGATCTGGAGCCCCGAAGCACTACAGCCTCCCCGCAAGATTTGTGTTGCATTGTTTTCAGGCATCACAGAGCTGAATTCATCTTCGGGGATCCAGATCACATTACACTTTTCAAAACTATAACAAGTAATTCTACGCAATATATTAAATCTTCTTTAATTCTTCTTAAACCTTCTTTTAATTTCTCTTCCAGTGCAAAAAGCTCTTCCAAAGTCTCCATTGGTAATTTGTATTCAAATCCTTCGTTTTTTTCTGAGTCCCTTCCAATATAAGGCGCTGATTTTCTAAAATGCGCTTCTGATTGTCCAGAAGCATATCCAGCTGCATTTGCATGCATACTAGTTTTTTTTTGAGTGACTTCTGCATGTATTATAACAAAAAAACATTGGTTAGCTGTTAATGACTGTGTCCAGAGACATTTTTTTGAAAAATAATTTTATATATTTTTTAATGTTATTTTTCAACTGCGTATGTTTCAAAACTATGAAAATGTTGTAAAATTAAGCTTTCAAAATAATATTTAAAAAAAACCCTGAGAAATTTGAAGAAGAGTAACTAAAACATTTGCCTTACGCTAACAGCCATAGACAAAATCATATTCTAAATAAACATAAATCCTTGTAGGAGTACATTTTTATGAAAGTTATCTGTGTTAAAAATAGTTTCGAGATATAGCTGAACACAGTTACTAAACTTGTAATTACAAAAAATGCTTTCCGTTTATATTATATATTTATTTATATTTCGTTATCATTATTACAGTCAATAGTTTTCTTCAAAAATATCATTTCTCAATAAACACATTTAAAGATAGTTTTTGGAAGGCATTAAAATTCCCCAGGTTTGTAGGTGGTACCTTCCTTAACCTGAAATTTTAAAATTTTATTTTTTTGCTAGCTCTCCTTTTTTTCTAGACTGTTTCACGGATGGTTGAGAATGTCTCGTTGAGTCAACAATCCTCATATTGTCGGGGCTCCAGTAAAACATCTTT
This sequence comes from Araneus ventricosus, assembly GCA_013235015.1. NCBI lineage: Eukaryota > Metazoa > Arthropoda > Arachnida > Araneae > Araneidae > Araneus > Araneus ventricosus. The sequence continues at coordinate 66,891 of BGPR01006500.1, forward strand.
AAATCAGGTCCTTTCCTCACACCTAATTTTTCACATTCGTTTGGCACAGCATAGCCAAACCAATGGCTCTTGTGCCACAAAACAATCAATCAAACAAACAAACGCACCTAATTTTTGAAAAACGGGTAGTAAACCAGAATTAAAAAGGATGATGGCAGTATTAATTCCCAGTCGGTGTGTTTGCAGTTCAACAAATGTCTCTTTTGGAACAATGCTCCACACAACATTATTGAAACTTTCGTTGCAATTCTGAGTTTTGCCATGCAGACACTTTTTCAACAGTTTCTGATCATAGAGATCCATGTAAGTTTTTTTTTATAGAGTTTACTACTGAATTAGGTAGAGCTGAAGATTTGTGATCAAATTTAATCCCAGCAAATTTTGCCTTCTGGAATTTGCACCAGCTGTTTGGTCCTTTTGGGCATTGTCGATGCATCTGTTTGTTTGCACCAGAGCAGCAATGGAAAAAGCTGCTGTTACTGCTGGGTCACAACATTGCTTTGAATTGCAATTACATAGTAATTCTGTCTATGTCTATTACATGTAATTTGTCTATGAATTTGTCGGTAAGCTTTCCTTTCCCACCAAGACCCTTTTCGTTCTTTTTTAATTTTCGCAGACGTCCTCCGATCCTTTTCTGTACGTGCCCAATGCACTCTAACTTTTAAACAGAATTATTACCATAAATGTTTTTTACTTCTTCAAATCCCTTCGAATCACCATAGTACTGGCTGCTGTACTGCAATTTACGTAAACGTTTTGATCGTTCAAACATCCTTTATACACCTACAGGCTCCATATTGCCAGAACTACCAATGTAGTTAGAACATTCGTGATTCTCCTTATTTTTATATCTGAAATTGCCATTTTCTGTGCACGTACGACAATAATGGGACATAATTTCAGCAACTAAAACCTTTCCAGTGTCAATAGAAATGACAGTAGTACAGCCATTTAAAGACTAATATCGACACCGCTGCCATGTTCCATCAACTGAAACGCCGCAGCTGGAAATTTTATTCGAAGGCACTACTTTCAATCTTCTTCTGCAGCTCTGATAATATTTTCTTGTGAACACATTTCAACACATTCCATAATAGTTTTTTCCTGATGTCAAAAGGAGCTCTTAGACAAGATTGATAAACTGAGGGTTGAACACAGTTTTTTTCCGGCTGTATATCCTCTACTAGCAAGTCTCAAACCAAGTACAAGAAACTTGTTTATGTTGATGCACTTTTTTACTTTAGGGCTTGAACAAAAACCTTCTATGAAATAACAATTTTTCCAGTGCAGAGAGAAGTTAGAGCACAAACCTTGAATCTTTAATGAGCTTCAATCCAGATGAAAAGCAAGAAGGGCAACACAGAACAGAAAACAGATATTAAAGTCTGCAAATCAATTATACGATTTCCCGTCAATTCCTCGGATTTAGATTCTAACACTTCAGAAACCAAACTCCGGTTTTTTCAATTTCGAGGCATTGGCACTAGAACACTCTTGCACGTTTTCCCGAGTAAAGCGATTGCCATGAAATTTAATTTTTTTTCGATCGTCTAGATCTAGCTTTTGGCATACTGAATTTCAACAAAAGATATAAAGGCCAAATAATTGATTTTAAATTGATTTTTTTTTTATAATTTTTTTGCATTGTTTCAAATTATATACGCTTAACCAATCTTCCAATAAACTCAATTAGAATACCACAAGTGCAAATAGTCCAATTAAATTATCAGAAATGGTTACTTTAATTAGGGTAGTTTTGCTTTTTTGATACACACAGGTACACATGCCCCTATACACATGGGAAACTGCCACATGTTATCAAAAGCAGCGCTTATAGCTGTCCATTCAGTTTTGCTGGAGGGAACATAAAGATGAATGTCTTTCAAAACTGTTACCAGTGCATAGTATACCAATTTAAGAATAGCTAAAAAATGAAGGGAAAAAAAAAACATTGAAAATAGAATTTAAAATAAATACCATATACATGAGAAATGTTTGAAGGAAAGGAAGATTAATTCACCATACCTGATATAGTGTTTTGTGCTATTCTGAATGGATATGCCAATGAACTTATAATATATACATACATAAAAAAAAAAAAAAATCTTTCACCCATTAATGCAATAGGCACATATCATGATATGGCACCAGTTTCATTGAAAAATTTGCAAAATTTCTCCCTCGCATCTTTAGCCAAAATTGTCCAGGTTTACATTTTCTCTTCACTATGGGACAAAGGCTTCAAATGCAGAACCCCTTCAATTACCTCTCTGAATTTCTCTCTTTTTAATCACCTCAGTGCCAATGCTAGAGGCTGAGATGTAGAGGGCAGGGTTTCTGGAAATTAAGAAATTATGCAAAGCGCAACAGGCCATCACTATTTTTGTGGCCTCATTGTTTGGGAACAGAAAGATGAATGTCTTTTTAAAAAAACATTGAAAATAGAATTTAAAATAAATACCATATACATGAAAAATGCTTGAAGGAAAAGATTAATTCACCATACCTGATATAGTGTTTTGTGCTATTCTGAATTGATATGCCAATGAACTTTGTGTTTCTCCTATAAGGAAAAGAACATAAAAATGAAGTTGCGGAATTGTACTTTTTCATTAAAGGTCTATAACTAAAATTTGAATATTTTGAGTAATTTCTTACTGAAAGCTAAAAGTTTGGCTGTGCTACATAAGAATGGCACAAAGCATTGTACTACTTAAGAAAACATGCTTTATAATGATAGGCAAAAGGAAGAAATTAAGAAAAATAAAAAATTATTCGAAATCTCTATTCTTGCTTGTAAATTAAAATGTCTGATTTAGGAGCTAAAAAAATAAATCTTGCCAGATATCTCAAAGTCACAGCTAGTTTTTCGCATGTTTGTGTCTTTCTCGGAGATATACGGGGTAACCATTCATAGTAGTAATTCAAATGTAGCCGTGTCCATGCGTAGCCACCTTCGATAATCTTCAGCATCCAATAACATGAAAATGCAATTCTGATTTGTATTGCTGAAATACATTTTCAGCTAATCATTTACCTACATAATGAATGCAACATTCTTACTGGTTGCATGGAATTTTACAATATGCAAAGCTATAGAAACAAGATGCGACTAGTGTAATATTTCACAAAATCAATGCAAATGAAATTAACCCTTTGCCACAGTGAAGATTCCAATTTAAATTTTCTCCTAATGTGGCCGAAACTGGAGCATCTACCCTACATTCACTTAATATTATTGCGCATAACTATAAAACAATATATATAAAATTGTAATTAAATTTCGCTTACCTCTGGAACTAATTCTTTCATTACGTTTTCATAACAGCCCTTTTGTTTTCGTCTCAAGAGCCATTTCCTTGTCCATACTTTTTTTTGTTTTTTGTTTCTCCTTGCAAACCGTTCCCAGGAGAATATACAGCAATGCTGTATCGGTGAAATCTATCTGTGAGCTCGAGTTTGGAACTAAGTAATAGCTAGTTGCTAGAAGATAAACAGCAGAGTGCAAACACCGAAAAACCAAAAAAATGCTAGCAGCTAAAAAAAGGGCGATAAAATAATCAAAAGTGGAGCTGGCATTTGGGGTTACCTGATTTTGAAAACGATGAACGAAATCCTGTCTGACCGGTTGTCTCAATGCGTCATGTGCTACAAACTTTTTTGCGGAGTGGCATTGTACTCAGGCTTACGGTAGACCTCCGTGTGATAGCCCCTTAAGCGATTTATTATAATGTGTGCGCACTCATCTCCTCAATTTTCAGCTCCAAAAATTCTGCAGTTATCTTTTCCCCACACATAGAGCAGTGGTTCTTGAAGTTGAAAATCATTCCTTTTCATCTAGTTGCAGGCCTAGCTTCTTGTTCTAACACAGTACGTTGCTTAATCGAAGTTGCAATCATCCCTGTATGAGTGCAATTTTTTTGGGAACCTCTATGAACAGCGATTTCATTCAAGTCTTTAAATAAATCCGTGTGGTAAGGCAGCATTCGCAATACGCTCGATTTTGCGAGAGTTTCAATTCTCCTTTTTTTACTTTCACAACACCCTCACTCAAGCTTTTACTACATATAAAACACACACTTGTAGCTGGAGTAGCAATTGTAAATTACCGTTTTCACAATATATACAATTAATAAAGGTGAACTAAAAATGAAACGCACCTGGTAGTTTCTTTAAAAGTTGATTGTTTATGATTTTCACTCCATCATTGGTTGGAGAAAGAATGACCCTTTCAAACAGCCATTTTTTATCTTGAAAATTATTTTAAGTTTTTGGAAATACTCTATCTTTAAGCTCTTCCATTGTTAGTAGATTGTTACCTATATTTTCCAATGAGATGAAACCTTCATTATGAATTGCCATTTCTCCATTTCCAAGATGAAGTAGATTCTTCGCAAATAGCTGAATGGATGCAACACCTGCAAGATGGACCCTCATATTTGTCTTTAATCCAAATCTTTGCACTTCTTTCCAAATATAGGATGATTTTATTGATGCATGCAATTCATCTGGCTTTGTACCACGTGGAATAACAGGTAAGTTTGTCGAAAATTGCCAGATAAGACCCAAGTTACGCCAACCATACACTTGTCATTTTGAAAAAAATCTTTCATGGTTGCATCTAAAGCTTCCAATGCATATTTATGTACCATAGTACACTTGTCCCACACAATAAGTTTACACATTCTAAGTACTTTTGCTTTTTTGGAATTTCTTGAGATATTGCAGATTGGATTTTCCACACAAGGCAAATTTAATTTTAATTTGAATACTGAATGAGCTCTTCTTCCTCCTGTCAATAAGGTAGAAGCAATACCAAAAGAAACTACTGCAAGAGTAATCATATTCCTTTCTCTAACTTTTGCTAACAAAAGATTAATCGGGTATGTTTTACCTGTTCCACCTGGTGCAGCATCCAAGAAGAATATTCCCCCAGTTTCTGTAAAAATAGCAGACATAATTTTTTCAAAAGCAAAATCTTTGCAACAAATGAGCCTAATATTGTTGATCAATGTATGAAGTAAGCTTCTGAATGTCGTAGTTAGTTTCTCTCAGTATATCGTAATTTAAGCCGTTGTTCAGATCACGTTGTGCTTCTTGGAGTCCAAACATTTCTAAATTAGTGCCACCCAATGCTTCAATCTTATCTTCAAGGGCAATCAATGTTTTATTACACATTTTATTAGTTTAGGTCAAATCCATGTTGTTGATTCTTATCCTTGTTGCGTGGTAAAATATCTTTTGCCATATTCTCTTTATGTAAATTCCAAAGCTAAGATTTCACATGGAGCATGTTTGAAGTATAACAGCAAACAAATATCGAAGCATTCGTGCTGAATGAGTTGTAGCTGGTTCATCCAATGTACTTTACCAATGTGAATCATCTTCAAGAAGTCCTCTCAGCTTGCAAGCTTGCTCGAAAGTTTCGCATACAGTTCCATTAATAATCTTTAAATCTGAAAAAGATGTTGGACCCAATACCTCGTGCAGTAATAACCTCAGATGAAAACATTCAGAATTACTTGTTTTTGGTAAGCCAGTTCTTCAATACAAGTTGTACACCATCATTAAACTCGATTATATAATATTTTGTCCTTTCTTAAGAAGAAATGCGAGATGAAGAAGCAATGTACAAAGAGGTTAAATTTGTTATAGAAGTAATGTTTGGTTTTTGTACCGATCTCTTATGAAAGCAGCACAGCAAAATTTTATATTATCTAGAAATTCTATAAATTGGGATGTAAGAAATTATGTGGCACACGCTATAATCGAGACTTAATTTACTTCATACTTGGCCTCTTGTTATATAAAAGCAGTGACGGCGATTCATATATTTTCCATTGCTACTAGATGGACTTTTCTGAGCAAACGTTTTAAGTCTTGCATATAATTTTTATATTCAAAACGGTCAAGATGTCTTGTTTTCGATACATTTTTTACACATTTAGATTTCAAACAATTAGCAGTTTTTTTTTTTTTAGAAAAACTTCTTTTAAGAGACAAAACAAATCTCTCATCGTAGCCAAATGGAATATTATTAGGTGATAAATTTGTTTGTATTTCGATTCGGAATTAATCCAATGTCATAAAGAGTAAAACAACAAATTCCTCTTCCATAGGATAAATAGCAAATTTTTTTTTACAATCTTTGAAATATCCCATGAATAACAGTGGATAGTTGGCTCACTACCTAAATGCCAAGAGAAGATTCTTTTCGTGGCTGACTGTAAAGCTCTCTCCAAAAATTTACTTCCGTTAATGATATTGTTACCATGTGATGAATGAAATTTTTTTTATATTGAAACAATTTCTCCCGATTGCAAGCCACAGCAACTATCCGCTTCTGAGTTTGCTTTCAGTACGAAGCCATTCCCTAGCATTTTTTTCTATAAGATCGCTGTTGTTTTTCCCATCTGCCTCGTCTTTATATACAGGGTGTCCAGAAAAGGACTCCCTGATTTCAAAATTAAATATCTCGAAAACAAAGATCGATAGAGGAATGCAGTAAACGTTATGTTTATTGTGAAAGCTGTAAGAATTTTATACAGCAGTTTGAAATAATAGTTACAAAAGCTGCTAACAGATGGCGCTGTACAGCTCATATCAGCATACATAAATGAAATAATCGTATGAAAACATTCTTTGAAAAAAATCACATCACAATGTTTTCAAAATGTTCACCATTGGCACAACAGAGGTGGCGCAAACGAAGAATGAAATTTGCCATCACATTTCGTAGTGTCTCAACAGAAATGGATTCACATGCCACACAGATCGCCGATTCAAGCTGGTCCAGCGTGGCGGGATGCTTCGGGTAGACAATGTCTTTCAATGTGCCCCACAAAAAATAGTCACAGGGAGTCAAAACCGGCGAATATGGAGGCCAATCCATGCCTGCACCAGTAAATTTGGGATATTCCAAAGCAATGACTCGATTCCCGAAGTATTCATCAAGAAAGCGAAACACTTGTTCGGTACGATGTGGTCGGGCTCCATCTTGCATAAACCATTCAGTACGTGGTCGATCCTCTAACACTTGCTGTGTGGCGACAAATTGTTCCAAAATTGCAACGTAACGTTCACTAGTGACCGTTTCTGGAATGAAAAAAGGGCCAATAATGCCTCTGCTGCATACTGCAGCCCACACAGTAACTTTAGGAGAATACAGGGGTTTCGCTTCACACCAATATGGATTTTCGGAACCCCAAAATCGCCAGTTCTATTTTTCACGAATCCATTCAGGTGGAAGTGTGCTTCATCTGTAAACCAGATGCAGCCAACATCAAATCCTTCACTATCAATCATTGTGAGCATCTGATTAGCAAAGTCAACCCTTTGTTGCACAGCACGTACGGGTATGGCCTGGTGAGTTTGAATTTGGAATGGAAACATGTGTAGGCTCTCTCAGTATTTTCTGCGTGCTGGAACGCTTCAAACCAGTCTCAGATGCAATTCTACGGACGGATGACATTGGATTTTGCTGAATAATTCCAGAAACTGTGGCGACATTTTCAGGCGTAACTGCAGTTTGCTGGCGGCCAACATTCCCCACTAGATCATCAGTTACGCTGCCTGTTCGTTGAAATTTGGCGAAGAGCGTACGAATGGTTTTCGCATCGGGTCCTTTTGGAACATTAAATCGTGCTTGAAAACTGCGCCTTGTTGCCGTAGGACTCTCTTTTAACCTGTGGTACTCTAGCACCAGAAAAACGCGTTGGTCAATGGAGTACATGGTTTTAATCTCTTCCTTCGGTACGCTAACCTCCTTTCACGCTTCAATAGTGGAACAGATCGCTCTGGGCTTCCGATCACTATTTATATTAGGCATTACGTATGGCGATTACAGCGCCATCTATTTGCAGCTTTTGTAACTATTATTTCAAACTGCTGTATAAAATTCTTACAGCTTTCACAATAAACATACCGTTTACTGCATTCCTCTATCGATCTTTGTTTTCGAGATATTTAATTTTGAAATCAGGGAGTCCTTTTCTGGACACCCTGTATTATTGAAGTTTTGATCGTGGATATTTCGTGATATCTCTTCCAAAGCTGTTGGAGGAGCTTCTCTGATTTTCTTTAACTTTTGCATGAAATTTTCGAATTTAAAAATCCGAAATTATCCATCTTCCCATAAGTTTTTACATCGTTTGGCAAGTGTATCGGGTCATGTACATTTTGACAGATTTTTAATGCCCTGAATTTCACCAAACTTATTGTCGAAATGAACTAGAAGATCTTTGATGTAATTAAGATTTGTTCATCGGTACTTTCTTCAACTTGCATTCTAATTGCCATATAAGAAATTGATGTATTTATGGGAATCCAAAATTCCTTGCAAAGCTAAAGGCCCAGTATAAATTAAAGTGTCTGAATTCTGTGGCTTTCTAATTTTTAAAATCATCTAGTGATCTTGGCCTTCGTGTAAATTGAGTGGGGGTGTACATTTAAATTCTTCTAACCTTTTAGAAATTGTAGATATTTCTTTGCAGGGAATACGAATACCATCTATAATGCTCCCTTTTGTTTACAAATTTATCATTTTTCTCATGACTGTTAAGCATATTAGATGCATGTAACCAAGGGGAACATTGGAGACCAAACCCAAGTTAAGAATTTTCTCCAATAAGCTATATGTTTCCTCATTATAAAATTCTGTGTCTACTTTACTGATCGTATCCTACCTTTTCTTTCAACAGCATCCGTTTCTGGATAGCAAACACGATTCCCTTCATACTTTCCTCTTACTGTGCATTTTGTACAGCTGGTATAGTCTCCATGGCCCTTGACATTCTAGAAAAACGATTTTGCTGGAGCGTCACAAATTATGGCTTTTACAGTAAACTTCAATATTTTTTCTCCGATATTTATACCTGTTTTCCTTAAATGTATAGCATCCTCTACCAATTCTCTGGTATAAGAATTAGGGCAACTTGGCTTTTTATATCCATGATACGCTCCTGTTAAAAAACTTCTTTCGTATTAAATATAATATAACCTAAATATGGGAATAAAACACTTTTTGAGGATTTTGCAACAGGTAATCCGTCGACATTTATTTCTATATTTACAGTATCTGAGTTTATTATGCTATCTGTTACACATTTCTTTAGTTCCCTTTCTAAACCAAAATGCACGTAAATATCTGGTGTTACCACTTTTGTGATCATCATACGAGGAGATTTCAATAATGTCCTCTCATCAGAAGGCAGTTTATTAAAGCAATCATGAAGCTTTAATATTTTCAATAGACTTGTTATGGCATTTAATGCTATATTGTCAGCGTCAGTGTCGCCATGACTGTTCAAAAATAGCAAAGACACCATAACTCAGCCAATTTTCGAGCAAAATTGAAAAAAAACATATATACATTAGCTGTATTAAATAAGATAAATATAATAAAAAAAACATCCGAATACACAATGTCTATGGCGCTGACGCCATGGCACACATACACAATTTTAAATGACCATAACTTTTGAAATTATTGACCAAATTTCACAAAAAATATACCAAATTGATCAGCATTGCATGTACTTTAACAATAAATAAAAATAATTTCACTCACCCGGGTCGAGACGAAGGAACTTACGTTTTAGTCATCTTCCCTGTTATCCCAGGGATGGTAGGGGAAGAAAAACACATTATATCTTGTAGAAGTCACACAATTTGACGGAGAAAACCAAAAATTGGGGAGGGAATACGGAATTAACTCCACCAAAGATGAAAACAGGATCGAAGTGTCTCCGGAAAACGGTTTCTGGAAAAACTGACCGAGGGGCTTCGCTCCGGAGAGCTAAACCCACACTTGAAGAGACAAAGTCCACAAAAAGTAGATTTTATCAAAAAATAATTATCTCACAGAGATAAAAATTAGATCAGCATGTAGAAAATCACTAGGCACACACATATAAAATAAAATCTCGTGGGATGAGATTTTGCACGTTTTTTAAAGACCAAAGCAGGAGCGATCAAAAACACGACCTCACTCCTCGGTGATATCATCAGTAGGAGAGTAGGGTAAGCTGATGAAAAATGAGGTGTGTGCCATCAGCGGCGTTACACCTGGAAAGGCTAATTGGTTGAAATTTTGAATTTTGAGACCTGTGTAAACAGGGTAATTACTAAGACATGGACATGTGCTGGGTGGAAAGCAAACACTTAAAAACCCCATCAAACTCAAACTCCCCTGTTATCCCTGGGAGGGTAGGGGAATTAAAACACATAAGTCCATATAAAAGGCACAAAAATGATCGAAGTAATCCAAAATTTGAGGAGGGTACACAGAATCTACTCCACCAAAGATGTAAAGAGGAACAGATGGTCACCGACAAATGGTTTTGCGGAAAATCCGGGAAAAACCGGTCGAGGGGCTTCGCTCCGGAGAGCTCAACCCACGCGAGAATCTGCAAAGTCCACAAATTGTGGAAAAACTCGAAAAATAATTATCTCAGTGAGATAAAAAAAAAAAAATACATCGGCATGTAGATCACAGGTTCACACACACACAGATATAAAATTTATTCACGTAGGACAAGAATTTGCAACATTTAGCGTCGACCAAAGCGGAGCGCGAAAAAACGTCACTACACTTTGATCTTAGTCAAAAGGCCGAGAAGCGATAACTTTCGAAAGCACAAAAACAAAATCCGAGGGGGCCCATCGACCACACTCGTTTGATTTCTAAGCCCCCCTCTCCAGGACCCACAGGGCCCCGAAACCTGAAGTCGAATGGACTCGCCAACCGACCTGGACAACCACCAGATGTCAACAGAACACTGGTTGTTGCCAACATCAGTAAACTAATATCAAAGTGTAGATAAGACACATGTGACACAAACATAACATTTGTAAACAGCCAAAACAGAAATGCAGTTCTGATATGTACAAAAAAAAAATGGAACACAGAAATAAAATGTTCAATCAGAGTGCGTTTATAAATAAAGTGTAGCAATTTCTATTTAAAGTTCATGAATGAATTGAAAGGAAACAAGAATACATGCACAATTAAAAAACAAGAAGTTCAATATATACTCACACGTCTCGCTTTCAAATCAACAGTGACATTTTGGCCGGCTAGGAAAATTACAACTATAAAACCACAAACTGACCGGGGCCGCCGAGACGAAACGAGCACTCTTCTATGGGCTTGGAACAGCCGAGGAGGGGGAAATGATTAAGCGATGGATGCTTTTCGCTTAACGTTTTGTTTATTCTTTCTCGCATCGTTTTCCCCCTTTTCTCTTTCAGAAATTATGGAATTTAAATTTACGACTAATTCACTATACCGTAAATATTTTTTGTGATGCTAATAATTTAATCACTATACAGGGTTGTCAAAATAATAAACTTGTAAAATATTTAATATTTAAAAATCATTTTGAAACTTTTGCATCTAGCTTGAAAAATTCATTTTAGAGGATACTTTCAAAACTATTTCTTTCTGCAAAAATATTTTTTAGGAATCATTTCCTGAGCACTATTTTAAAGCGTGAAAGTTAAAAAAATAATTGAAATTTAATGTGAAATTGCCAGAGCCACGTTGGCCATCTGATTTAAAAAAAAAAAAAATCAGTTTCCAAAGAAGCACCACGAGGAGGTGTGGTTGGACTTTGCCTCTGAAATTTTTTTTTTTTTTTTTTCCCTTTTAACTCTTCCGAAGACTTAAATCCTGTAATCAATATTAATATTTTGTTTGCATGAATACAGTTAAGATGAACTAATTATATCCAGTTTTCTTTTCTTGCCTTTACTTATTTTTGCACTACTATTTTTGAGTTTAGAATAATTGTTTAAAAATATATTGATGAAAACAGATACAAATTTTTGGCTGTGCTCTTCTTTCGTTCTTTGGCATGTATCACATATGCCTGTGATATTTAAATCATGAATTTTTTCCAATATTACCTTTTTTAATGCCTTAATGCGTCTCAAGTACTCACGTTAATATCAGGGATGATACTGTGCTCCGTATTTGGTAATCCAATGGTAAAATCAACATTTAAGCGCAAAAATAGCTCACAAAGCTTCAGAATCACAAGGAGTGGACACTACACGCTATGGTAAACAACTGACCACACTCAAAATGATCCATTGCTTAGCGTCAGATGGTAATGGCGAAATCGGTTGATGATCCAGGCCCATAAAACTGGTTTTTCTCTCTAGGAGGCCCTGAACTGACCTGCCCTTTTTGTAATGACTAGTTTTTCACAGATACTGAAGTATACGAAATGTTTTAATGGACCGTTTAATCCGATCCGATACTGAACAGTAGGTCGGGGAAATATTTATGGCAGAAATATAAATGGTAAAATTTTTAATCTAAATGCAATTAATAACCGATCTAGCAGTACCTTTCCGCTACGCCGCTGTCGTATCCATTCCATTAAAACCTCATCAACATGTTCCTCGGTTGATGCAAAGTTTTTCTGTTTTCGATAAGATTAAGAGCATCGCTTTTACCGTAAAACTTCATAAGCGAAATTTTTTGTTTTTCAGTTCGTAAATCGTCGAGGTGCCGATATCATATTCCTGGCTCAAAGATTTCTTGCTTGTACCGCTGTCCAATTTCTTCAGGATCTCTAACTTTTTTTATGCTGCTCAACGACACATGCCTTCTCTTTGAGCAGCCACTTGCAACACAATCATTCGGTCTTTTCGACATCGTCAGCCGCCTAGAATACAATTCCGGCACGAGCACTAGCAAAAACGATGTTTAAAAATTTAGCGTAGCGATTAACACGTGAGAATTAAACAAAATGAAAGCGCAAGCCAGCAACAATCTTAATTCATGTCACTTCACGACGAACGAGAATGAAACAAAACATATATTACATTAGAAAAACAAGTATATTAATGTTTATTTGTGGTTATTTTTACATGATATCTTGTTTGTAT